>JAQIXG010006496.1:0-10268 GCA_034700105.1 Oconnorella tubifera
TTAAAGTCGCGCTAAAATACGTCTAATTCATCTACATTGATGGTAAAATGACGTTAAAGTCGCGCTAAAATACGTCTAATTCATCTACATTGATGGTAAAATGACATTAAAGTCGCGCTAAAATACGTCTAATTCATCTACATTGATGGTAAAATGACGTTAAAGTCGCGCTAAAATACGTCTAATTCATCTACATTGATGGTAAAATGACATTAAAGTCGCGCTAAAATACGTCTAATTCATCTACATTGATGGTAAAATGACGTTAAAGTCGCGCTAAAATACGTCTAATTCATCTACATTGATGGTAAAATGACATTAAAGTCGCGCTAAAATACGTCTAATTCATCTACATTGATGGTAAAATGACGTTAAAGTCGAGCTAAAATATGTCTAATTATATATTGATTGTAGGACTACGTTAAAGTCGTTGGGATAAATTACATCTTATTTATTTAAAATCACGTTAAATTAAGTTTAAATCACGTTAAAGTATTTGTGTAAATATCTCATAACGTACGGTTCTAAGTTATATGACTTGTTTTTGTTCTAATTATGACGCAATCAAATTACGTTTTATTGCCGTAAATACACATTAAAATACGTTAAATTCACATTAATTGAAGGTAATTTTTCAATAAATTAGGTTAAATGTACATTAATTGAAGCTAATTTCTCATTGAATTATTTTAAATTCATAATTAATAATGTTAAATTGATTTTAAATATCGATATACAAGATTTAAATCGTGTTCACTTATTTTACTCTAAATTTTTTTAAAATTTTGTATTATTTTGTATTATTTGAAAAAGAAATTGATAATATGATTTAATGGCGATTTTTTTTGTAATAAAAGACTAAACTGTCCAATGACAGTTATACCGTTAAAAACAGTTTAAATAATAGTTCAAACAAGTATTGCAAAAAAAATTCAGTTGATAGAATGTAAAAGATTAAAAGCATCTTGTGGGAAACTGTCCCGAAAGTTCCCAATACTACCGCTGCATTCCCCCGCTGAACCGCCAAAGCAAGGCCTTGCTTCAGGAAAGAGGTGGACCTTGGATCTCCTGAGATGATAGAGATCCGTCGGTTGATGCGTTATTGGACTAGTTTCTAAACATTTTTGTTTAGTTTACAATGCGTCCGTTAATTAACTTATATTGTAGAAAGTTTTTTTATTTCTTTTCAGGTAACTGGGGGCGAGTCTCGCTCCTCAGGGCCCCCTCAGGGGGGTACTAGACACCCAGGGAGGGGAGGGGCGGGGGGTAGTAGGGAGAGTGAGAGGGAGGAGGTGAGGGCTTGGTTGAGGACAGACTGGAAGTCAGGGGACAAGTGTAGGGCTCTTTGGACTGATGCGTCAGGGGACTCTCAGTTAGTTTACTGTATATCGTCTTAGTTGGGTTAGAATTAGGGTTAAGTGTAGTTATCTTATGTACTTTATTTACTCTCAGTTAGTGTACTATATGATCTTAGTTGGGTTATGACTATTACTTACTGTTCGTCTGTTTGTCTGACAAGTTACCTGTCTGTCCATCTGTCTATCTGTCTATCTTTTCGTCTGTCTGTCTGTCTAGATACTACCCTGCTACTTTAGATGAAATCCTGCCAGATGGCACCTGCTCTGTTATATTTGATAAATATGGCACGACTGAAGTAACACAAATGCCCCTATTAATGCCCCCCCAGACAGTGGGGGGGGAGAGGGAGGGTGAGGGGGGGGACAGTGAGGGAGAGGGGGGTAAGAAGATGAAGTCCAAGAAGGACCTGACGCTGGCCCAGAGAGAGTACAAGAAGAAGAAAGCTCAGAAGAAAGCGCAGAGAATGAAACAACATGAAGATGAGAGAGAACAGGACAAGAATAAGTGGCTTACTTTTAACTCTAAGGTATGTACCCTTCTACCAAACAAGCATACCTTTCTACCAAGCATGAGTACCCTTATACCAAGCATGCGTACCATTCTACCAAGCAGTGTACCCTTCTGCCAAGCATACGTACTATTCTACCAAGCAGTGTACCATTCTACCAAGCATACGTACCATTCTACCAAGCAGTGTACCCTTCTACCAAGCGTACGTACCCTTAGACCAAGCATGCATAACAATTTTTGAGGCATTTGAGTTTTTTATCTAATGTAGACTTCTACAATTCATTTACTCGATCACTTGTTGCACCCTTTAGTAAGACACTTAATTCAACAGCTATCAGAGGCTCTGTACTTGTGCTCTATCACTTGTTGCACCCTTTAGTAAGACACTTAATTCAACAGCTGTCAGAGTCTCTGTATTTGGACTCTATCACTTGCTGCATCCTTTAGTAAGAATCTTAATTTAACAGCTATCAGAGTCTCTGTATTAGACTCTATCACTTGTTGCACCCTTTAGTAAGGCGCTTAATTCAACAGCTATCAGAGTATAATGCACTTGGACTCTATCACTTGCTGCACCCTTTAGTAAGACGCTTAATTCAACAGCTATCAGAGTCTCTGTACTTGGAATCTATCACTTGCTTGCACCCTTTAGTAAGACGCCTAATTCAACAGCTATCAGAGTCTCTGCACTTGTACTCTATCACTTGTTGCATCCTTTAGTAAGATACTTAAATACAAGTCTAGTATATATTTTGTTGTCAGGTGTTTTCTAAGACAAATAAAGGAAAAGTAAAGAAAAGCATCTTTGCATCCCCGGACAGTCTGACCCCCAGTGCTAGGATTGGTGTAGGGACGTGTGGGGTCAGCGGCAGGCCTATGACTAAATTTGTACATTTGGAAAAGTGGAAAAAATAATACAGGCTTGGGAGAAGGGTACATTAGTGAAAAATTATAACAGTTTGATGGAGCAGTGTTTGGTTGGGGAGAAGGGTACACAGGGGGTGGCACGTATTTGGACAGTATGTTTCCTGTTTGTAATTGTTTGATGTCACATCAGCACAAATGCATAAGAAGTTTACTTCTGCAGTCAATGATTCAATGATAATATTGAATAAAACCAAGTGATGAGTGAACACTTGGCTAATAACCAAGGTTAGTTTAAGCGTCTTACTAAAGGGTGCAGCTAGTAGTTACACAAATAATGCGCTATCCTGGATTTGAACCTGGACTGTCGCATCCGAGTCCAGCGCTCTAACCACTTCTCTAACAATACTTGACTTTTGACTCGTCATCATTCAATATTGTTGTCAGCAGCATTTGTGCTGATGTGACGTTATTAATTTGAAAGTGGTTTTATTTCTATTAAAATACGAGTTAAATAAAAATCTGTTTGTTTTCAGACTTGCTTGTATTATAAAAATTAAACTTTTATTCAAAACGTAATTTCTTTAAAGACCCATTATAATCACTTGCTGCACCCTTTACTAAGGTGTTAGATTACATATTAACTACACACAGTGTTGGCCAGGTGTCACATCTTATAGTACATTGTGCTGTGTGTGTTTTATACTGATTTGGCATTGATCAGACGCACTAGTCATTTCAGTGATACAGTACAATGCGTTTGTTTCATATAGACCTTCATAGTGTTCTTTATGTAAACATATTGTGTTGATCAGACGCATTAGTCATTTTAGTGATACAGTACAATGCGTTTGTTTCATATAGACCTTCATAGTGTACTTTATAAGTAAACATATTATGTTCTGTCAATTGATATGAAATAATATAAATACTCTTTTTATTATAACTAGAATAATGTCATATTAAAGATATTTTTGTAAATAGATAAATTACATAAAAGAACAACTTTTTACTTAAATTCCAAAATGCATTATATGTTAAACTTTCTGTAATAATGTAAAGAGATTGCTTAGTGGTTGAGTGTTGGGTTCAAATCCCAGTCAGAGCAACTAGATTGACTCAGCCGTCCTTGCTTTCAGAGAACCGAAATAAGTACTAAGTACCATTGTTGAAATATTGAAATTTAATGTTTCTCGTAACTCACAACCTTTGAAACAGAAAATTATATTAAAATAATTTGTTACGATTGCATTTTAGCAAAATTAGGCTTAGGATTAATTACATGATGATAAAAACAAAGGACAAACTACACATCTACTCAGCAATACATTCACACATACAGATAGAGATATAAAGGACAACATCTAAAGAGATAAAATTATTTCAATTAAAATTTAAACCTGAGATAATCAGATATTTGGTTAAGTTATTCGTTTTTAAAATAAAAAAATTCGGCAAAGTAAGAGCTTAAAATAGAATCAGGCAAATGTATTTGGACTCAGCACTTGGACTGTATAACATGTACTGTATGTGTTCACTCGTGCGAGTGATGAGTAAACAGAGTGCAAGTGATGAGTGAACAGTCCAAGTGAAAAGAGTCCATTAAAGCTCTTTCCATTTGGATAATAATTACAAGCATGCATCGCCTGAGTCGATAGATTAATTATCTCAAAACTGTACAGCAGCACTTACTGCATATATACAATTTGTACTTATGTGCTGTTAAACAACAAACAAATATTGATTCCATAAATAATAAACAAATTATTGAGAACAATTGTAAACAATCAAGTCTAAGTAACAAATTCATAGAATAAAAAACATCTATCTAACGTAAAATTCAAAATTTTACATAAAAATTATTAATAAAAATTTCATGTCTATATACTGTACTGTCATAATATTCAAGTTCTACGGTTTACTAGCAGAACAACTTGTTGCACCCTTTAGCACACAACTTTAAATGAGTTGACCAGTCATTTGACTAAATCACTTGTACAATAATCACTATACAGTATCTAATCTATCACTCTCCGTATTTATTACATTTAGGGTCAACTTTCATACAAAATACAAAACACTTCCCTCAACAGTGGGGGGGGGGTTGGAAACATAATTATCCCCCATGAGAATGTACAACTAAGTTTTATTTTTATAAGAATTAGATAGAATAGATAAGCTTATGTTTCTTTATAGAGTTACGATTCTTAAATGCACGAGTAAATATAAAAGTAAAAACAGAACATACAGTATATAGAATATTTCTGTATCAAAACACTGAATGTCCGGACAAAACCGGACACCTGGCAATTCTAACTACACACACCTGGCAACCCTAACTATAAACACCTGGCAATCCTAGCTACCAACACCTGCAACCTAACTACAAAAACACCTGGCAACCCCACTACAAACACCTGGCAACCCAACTACACACACCTGGCAACCCAACTACACACACCTGACAACCCTAACTACAAATACCTGGCAACCCTAAGTAGTAACTACATACACTTGGCAGCTATTTCAACTACTCATCAGTCTGTTCTGTAGGTAAAACTGTAATCTAAGCTTTGTACTACAGAAGTACTTCATACACACTAATCATTTCAGTGATAATACCATGGATTAATTGATAAAAACAATGATTACTTCATTAAACATACAGCGTTTTGTCTAGTGATGTAAAATAAATTAAATAATAATTTCTAAAATATAAAAGCATAAAGTGTTAAAGATCCAGTTAGGTATAAATGGCTAAAAACACCAAAAATGTAAAAATATATAAAATCCCCTAAGCTATATACAGCAGTGACATCACATCAGCACAAAATGCTATTTAGTGATCCATAATAAACACTGTGTTTATAAATCAAGTGATGAGTGAACGCTTTACTCTTCACACAACAGAGAAGTCAATTATTTTTATTTGGGAATGACAATGGGGTAAGCGCCAAGTAAGAAAACATTCAAGAAATGTTATTCTCAGAGGAAAATAATATACAGTATTTATAGAAACTTCTTGTAAACCATGATTTCATTTGTTAACTTTTATTTTAACCATGATCATAATAATATTAAATTTCATCACTTGCTACACCTTTAGCACGGGTAGTCAAGTTTTATACTGCGAGTTCATCTACATCGCCTGTTATAAATTACTAATAATTATCTAAATGTTCTCTCAATGACAATGCTCGCTCAAAAACACTACAAAGAAATCTACTGGAGAAATGAAAGCAGCTTGTCAACTAGGTTACGTATAAAAATACTGGACAATATAAACAGTCAACCACACATACGAGCAATACAACAAAACATACATCCACAGATATGCAGAGAAACCTTTTATTATGAAAATGTTAAATCTCGGTTAAATTGGGTTAGGAATCAAACGTTTTGCAATTTATTTGTTTAATTTAATTTAAACCTTCATGTACTTTATGTAAATCTATTGCGTTCCATTAATTAGCGTGAAATGATATTTAAATATTTATTGTTATTCTATGTACTTGATATACTAGAAAAATTATTGCATGCTTAGAATCAAATATTAATTGAAATGTTAAAAAAATCCAAGATGATATTATGAGCAGTTGAGCAAGAAGCAATCAGACTATTCTAATCAAAACCAGTCGTGAATTAGACAATGAACCGGTAAAACACATTAGGTATTACGCAGGGGGGGGGCAGTGTAACAGATTAATCTCCCGCAAAATAGCTTAGCGGTGTATCGCATTATAATCAGTTAATGTTCATTACGAATATTAGTAAATAAGTTTAGATAAAAAACCACATATTTATAAGTTTAACACATAAAAATTGTTAAAGAATGAATGTCTAAGGTTACATTCTATTGAAGAATTGTAACATTGGATATTTAAGGTTACATCCTATTGTAGAATTATAACATTGGATATTTAAGGTTACATCCTATTATAGAATTGTAACATTGGATATTTAAGGTTACATCCTATTGAGAATTGTAACATAAGGTATTTAAGGTTACAGCCTATTGTAGAATTGTAACATTGGATATTTAAGATTACATTCTATTGTAGAATTGTAACATTGGGTATTTAAGGTTACATTCTGTTACGGAATTGTAACATTGGTACAATATCTATACGACTTTAACGGAAGTCGAGATTAAAAGTCTGAAGATGAAATGTCTCTAAAGTTTCTGACTGCCATCTTTGTTGTTATTAATTTGAGATAAAGTGGGCCAGGGGGGCATGCGTTCAAACACTTTGTCAAGTTGTTTAGCCTCAGAGAAACCGCTGATTTTATGATTGGGTGTAAAACCTTCCAGAACTGAAATACAATATAAAAACAGTGAAAGTTTGATTATAATGAGACTTGTGTCAGCAATTGGTGCATTAAATTACTTATACATTGAATTAACTTGGTCTAAAATTGTGCACGAACTTTTCGTTTTCAGCGTAAAGAGGCTTTTTAGTGACTTGTTGTGAACTGTGTGTGTGTGTGTACAAATCAAGTGATGAGTAAATGTTTGACTCTTAACGCAGCAGAGCAGTAAGTAAATATTTTTTCTTTGAGTATGACTGGGCTGAGTATAAAACTGATTTTACTCCACTAAGAGTCTCTAGTCACTTAAATGATGCAGTCATCTGATAAATGATAGAGTATTAATGGTCTACCAGTCTCTAAGCTGTCCTTGCCAGCTGCCAATGCTCCCACTGGCAATAATCCGTTAGGAGTCAGACCTTTTAACTGCAACACACTTTCACTCTCTTCTCTAAATACACAAATATATATATTCTATAGTCTAATGTCTACAGGCAAAGACTGCAACTTCTCATTTAACGTCTTACTAAGAGTAATTAACTTATAGATAGTCATTCGTTAAAGACGAAAAAATAGAACTTTTGACTTGAATGAGTCTTGATGTTTTGCTAAAAGTGCAGCAAGTAAAATGAAGCATAACGTCAATGTTACTGATTGTGAATGAGATTAGAGATGTAGAGGTTCATTTAATGAAAGGTTGTATTTTGTTCTAGAGATCAAGTAATACAGTCAATAAATTTAAACCTTGGCAATGAAAGTCTAAATGATAAAAATGTAGAAGCCTGTGCTTACCTTAGAACAGTAAACACTCTCGCCATTTTGCCAATTGCACGAATTTTATTTCGAATAACTTCCTTACGAGCTGATACTGATCCACCTGATACAACATGAACAAACCCTCTGTAGCTTAATGTCACATCAGCACACAAAAGCTATTCATGTTGCAAACTGTGTGTATAAATGAGTGTTTGTGAAGTGATGAGTGAACACTTGACTTGTAAGAGAGAGCAGTAAATATTTCTTATTTGGGAATGAATAGGCAAGTGCTTATAAAACTTTAACTGATTTTCATTTAAAAATGAGTTTTAACTGAATAAAAGAGTCAAATATTACAGAAATAATTCTAAATAACAAATAAAAGTTAGTTAATATGATTGTAATATCAGTTAAGTCAATATGACTGTAATGTCTTTATATCAGTTAAGTCAATATGACTGTAATGTCTTTATATCAGTTAAGTCAATATGACTGTAATGTCTTTATATCAGTTAAATCTTTCAGTAACACTGTACACTCAATGTCACATCAGCACAAATGCATTTATTTATACATTTTAATCTAATTTATGAACACAAAGCAGTGTTCATGAACAAAAGTGTGTATAAACTAAAGAAAAACATTAAAGTAAAAACTAATAATAATAATAACAAAAACTTAAATGAATAGAATATTGAATAAACATAAATATGAACAAACACAATAATTGACAAAATCAATAAAAAACAAAAGACATATTCATTTTCTTTTAACTTCTGTCACATCAGCACAAATTGACCATGTAAATAATTTTACTTTTGGAGAAATAAAACAAATAAAAATCAATAAAACTTGATTGATCAATTATAAAACAATGAATATGACAATAAATATAAACAAGAACTAGATATAAGATGATTACTACATTCAAACGTACCATCATCATCAATAGAGGAATCCCCTCCTTTATAAAGATAGTAATTAAGAGACAAAAAATTAAAGCTTAACTTTGTATAAAAACCAGTATATATACAGCGTACACCAAAACAATAATCTCCTTGCAACTTTTGTGATAGCTAAGCCAAAGATTAATCTTTTTTCTAAAAATAGTGTCAGTTTTTAAAGGAGGAAGTTTGACTACTAAATTTCACGTTCATATCACAATGTATTCAAAAGTTATGAAGTTTCTACCAAAAACTTAAAATTTCAATTTAACCAAATCTTTGCAATAGAACTTTTTTGCAATCTGATGAATTTTGTCAATTAATTTGCTGAAAAATCATTTTAAATGAGTCAATTTATGAGCATAGTATCTGTATATAAGTAACAAAAATAGCCTCTGTTTGTTTTGATGTGCGCCCACAGTCACTTTCTGGATGCCTATGCGAATGTGTTCATACATTTTCGAGTCAAATCATTGCATTACCTTGTGAACATCAGTTTCCATTCTATCTGATAGAATGGAAACTGATGCAGTACTGATTAAAATGTTCTTGTTCGATTAATCGATTTTTTTTAATCGATTAATTTCGATTAATTATAACGCACATAGAGATCCAACTACTTTTGGCTTATCTGCTAGCATTGCAACTCTGCATTAGTCATTGGTAAATGTGGTATACACTATATACAATCACCCGACATTAGTTAGTTCAACAATCCATGACTTAACTTCATGGTTCACACAAATATATTTTAAATTCAAACTGTAGCACTTAAGTTTTTTTGTTTTTTTTAACTTTGAGAAAAACGTAGAGTTAGTTTAATTATAAAACTAAAAGTTTCAACAAAGTTATAAATCGTTCACAGAAATTCGACTAGATATCGGACAGCTCGGCAACATTATAATAGGAAATCTACTGCAGGCACTGAAAATCTGACGTGGCAGTAGACACCTCGATTTCTTGTAAGCAGAGCGTGGTCACTTTTTAAAGGTGCAATAACTAAATAATAATAATAATACGTGGGAAAAGTAACCAAAAAACTTTGGTTACTTTTCCCACGTATTATTACTATTTATTTAGACGTGCATAACATTGCATAAAAATTAATAAAAAAATTACTGATCAAATGAATTTTAATCCATTAAAAATTTTAACGATTAATCGATTGATTAATCGTTACTTTCCGCAGCCCTAATATATATTATACAGCGTATATAATATGCAGCGTATATAATATGCAGCATATACATTATGCAGCGTATATGTTATACAGTGTATATATTATACAGCGTATATATTATATAGTGTATATAATATG
Organism: Oconnorella tubifera; assembly: GCA_034700105.1. Taxonomy (NCBI): domain Eukaryota; kingdom Metazoa; phylum Annelida; class Clitellata; order Enchytraeida; family Enchytraeidae; genus Oconnorella; species Oconnorella tubifera. Next base: position 10,060 of record JAQIXG010006496.1, read on the forward strand.
CAGTGTATATAATATACAATATTTATATTTTATGATGTATATTTTACAATGTATACAATATATTCTAATAATAAAGAAAAAGTAAACAGTAAACTTAAGAGCTATTTAATTGGATCTAGTACCCCCCTGTCTAAGAATTAAATGTAAAAAAGAATTAAATGTAAAAAAGAAGAGCTCAGGACTCTCTATGTCAATGTAAAGAGTAGACA
>JAQIXG010006497.1:0-10267 GCA_034700105.1 Oconnorella tubifera
CATATGTATAGAATCTGTACTTATGTATAGAATCTGTTCATATGTATAGAATCTGTACATATGTATAGAATCTGTACATATGTATAGAATCTGTACTTATGTATAGAATCTGTTCATATGTATAGAATCTGTACATATGTATAGAATCTGTACATATGTATAGAATCTGTACTTATGTATAGAATCTGTTCATATGTATAGAATCTGTACATATGTATAGAATCTGTACTTATGTATAGAATCTGTACATATCTATAGAATCTGTACTTATGTTTAGAATCTGTACATATGAGCAGAATTTATACATATTAATAGAATCTGTATATATGTGTAGAAAATAAGATATTAAATATATTTTAAATGGTGCTAATTAGCGTTTCTGAAATTCAGCACATTATAATAATTTTTATAGATTACCGAGTTCAACACGCATGGGCATTAGACCCATTTGGTCATTCGTCCACTTTGCCTTATTTACTGCGTTCACTCGGCATTAAAGGAATGCTTATACAACGGGGTCATTATGCGGTCAAAAAACATCTTGCTTTTAAAAAACAATTGGAATTCAATTGGCAACAGAATTGGGGTAAGAAAAAATGGTATAAAAATGTGTGGATTGTTAAAACGGGCCAGACAGATTGTTTTCAATTGTTAATGCTTAGATGCGGTTATTGTTATGGTTATTGCTGCGGTTAGGATTGGGTTAGGGTTAAGGTTATGTTTAGGGTTAGTAAATGATGGGTTTGGTTTGTTAATATGTTCAGAGCTGATTTGTTGGATTAAAACTTAAAATTAACGTCTGAATTACTGTTTGAAAGTGATTTTGTAATGTTTTCTGAGAAAACTCACTATATCGCTAACTAGTTGCACCCTTTAATAAGATGTCTAAATAGGCAGCTACGTTTGAGACATCGTTCGCATAATACGGTAATTTGGACGTTAAACTTAACTTGCTGCACCCATTAGTAAGACGCTTAAATTAACAACTACATGTGAGACATTATTCTTATTAGACTTTAACCTGGACATTAAATTGTAATTAAACTTAACTTTTCTAGGTGACGCGGATGACAAAACGGACATATTCTGTCACTTGACGCCGTATATGTTATACAACATACAGTATTCCTGTGGTCCTGACATAAACACTTGCTGTCAGTTTGACTTTACTCGCAGTAAATGTTGGAGCGGGGGAAACTACCAACCGGCCGAAGCCGTCACTGATGAGAATATAAACATCAAGTAAATAACTTTGTACGTTTTTCAGTGGTGTTATTGTTGTTAATGTCACATCAGCACAAAAGTATCTTTTTGGGCTGATTTTACTTATACCATGCATTGGTTGGAGATATAGTTATATCTTTTCATCCCATCTATCCATCCATCCATTCATCCGTCTATCTATCTATTTATCCATCCGTCCATCCATCAATCTATTAATCAATCCATCCACCTATCCATCCATTTACCCACCCATCCTTCCATCCATCTATCTGTCTATTTCAGAGCGAATGCCTTGTTGGACCAGTTGCGTAAAAAGTCTCAGTTTTTCCGACACAATCATGTTTTGTTTCCTGTGGGGGATGATTTCCGGTTCACTTCCGCTGACGAGTGGAACCAGCAGTTTAGAAATCTGACCAAACTGATGGACTTTATGAATTCTAATAAGGATATGAAAGTCGAGGTGGGTTGTGGAGAGTTTTTGTTTTATGGCACTTTATAGTTTGCAATATTTGTTTGTTAGTTATTTTATTGTTGTTTATTTGTTATTTATAATAATAAAAGTGGTTTTATTTAATATTATTTAATATTTTTTCATGTTCAAAATAGTGTATTTTAATTCAAAAAGTTGAATGTCTGGATTATGTCTGTGTTATTGTATTTTATGAACGATGTCTCAGACGTAGTTGTCAATTTAAACGTTTTACTAGAGGGTGTAGCAAGTTATGTTAAATTTCTATGAATACTCATTATATCGATAACTAGCTGCACCCTTTAGTCCGGTATCAAATTGTCAGCTACATCCGAGACATTTTTCTCATAGTACGGTAATTCATACACTAAACTTAAATTGAACTTGTTGCACCCTTTAGTAAGAGGCTTAAATTGACATCTTCATCGAAGACATCATTTCTGTCATACAATAATCCAGACGTTAAACTTAAACTTTACTTTTTACTCTATTGCTGTAATTTGTTGCTACTAAATAAATAAATGTATAATAATGAATTAAATATATATATAAACTATAAAATACAGAATTAAATTTATTTAAACTTAAACTTAGATGTATTTAAATATAAAATGAAGAGTCCAACTTCCAGATAAAATATTCCACACTCGGTCAGTACCTGGACTTAGCTAGGGATGACATCATCAAGAAGGGTTCCCTTCCTGGTTTGACCGGGGACTTTTTCCCCTACAGCGACCGCGCTGACCAGTATTGGAGCGGATACTTCTCTAGTCGGCCGAAGATTAAAAGTCTAGCGAGATTACTGCAATCTAGATTACGGTAGTATTTGTGGTATTATTTTTCAGTCAATCAGTTAATCAATCAGTTTGTCAGTAAGTCAGTAGGTCGGTCAGTCAGTCAGTCGGCTGATCAGTCAGTCAATCAATCAGCCAGTCAATCAGTTATTTGTGGTATTATTTGTCATTTAATCAGTTAATCAATAAGTCGGTCAGTCAGTCAATATTCAGTCAGTCAGTCAGTTGGTTGGGCAGTCGGTCAGTTGGTCAGTCGGTTGGTCAATTGGTTAGTTGATCAGCCTGTCAGTCAGTCAATCAGTCAGTTAGTCAGAGTTAGTCAAGTTAGTCAGTCATTCAGTCAGTCAGTCAGTTATTTGTGGCATTATTTGTAGTATTACTATTAATATTACTTTCTCGTATTATTTTAGTATTATTTCTAGTATTTGTCGTATTATTTTCAGTATTTTTTGGTTTCACTGGAATACAGATAATTTTTGTAGGTATTATTTCAGTATCTGATATTATTTATAGGGACCATGTATTATATTTATATTATCTATAGTATTATTTTTATATTATTTATAGTATTTTTTGGATACTATTTTGGTATTATCTTCATAGTATTTTTTAGTACTCTTTTTGTATCATTTTTAATATTATCATTTTTTTCAGTTCGGCTGAAATTCTCTTCTCTCTTGTAACTGGCTACTCGAATATCAACCCCAATAACACTCAATCAAGCGTGAAATACATCAGTTCTAGTAATCAGTCAACCGCGTCTAGATTGACCGCGTTGTTGACCGATATACGGTCAGTGCGTCATGACCTGGGTCTAGTGCAGCACCATGACGCTATAACCGGGACGGCGCGACACAATGTCGCTAGCGATTATTACGATATGTAAGTCTAGAAAGCAGCGGTTCCCAACCTGTGGATCGCGACCCCAACTGGGGTCGCCTGACAATTTGCCAGGGGTCGCCTGAGACCTTCTGAGAATTAATTTTTTAAATAAAAAACACGTTTTTGTGCGATATACATGCAATAAATATTGCACAATACACACTTAAAAGTAAAGTTGCACAAAAAACAAAACTAATTGTTGTGTTGGGGTCGCCATAATTTTTAAATTTTATCATTGGGGTCGCCACAACTTGGCAAATGTTATCAAGGGGTCACAGCATCAGAAAGGTTGCGATCCGCTGCTATAAATAGTGTATATAAATAAATAAATGTGTTGTGTTCAGTGGCGTAACTATCGTGGTACGTAGTGGTGTTAGTGTTTTAGTGCGAAGAAATTGGTTAAAAGCCAAGAAGTAGAATGTGAAAAAAATAAATGCCTATTTTCCAGGGGGAGGGGCAAATGTCCCCTTTTTGCCCCTATGTGTGGGCGCCCGTGCCGTGGTAGCGGCTACAGCAAGGCTGCGGGGCCCGGGCGTGTTGGGGCCTGGGTGGGACCCAAAAATAAACAAATTTGAGTGAGCCATTAATTATCAGGCTATTAGTTACAGTTAGAATGGTAATATTGTAGTAAGCTTTACGTGGTCAAAGTGTGCCAAAAAAAGGTCTGCATCGTTAAAAATGGTTTTATGTTGGCATTTTTTGGGAGTCTCAAAATTTTATTGGGCCCGCGTACAAAAACTTGCTGTGGGGCCTGTGGTCAGGTTGTTACGCCACTGATTGTGTTATTTGATTCACGGGGCTCATTCGGTTACGCACCAGATTTAGTTTTAAGTATAAAAATAAGATTATAGATATAAGAAAGGATGAGGAATATAATAAAATAAGTATCATCACGATATTTAAACTATTTTGAGCATTTTTGAATAAATTAATTTATGTTTTGATCAGTGTTTCTTTAATTATCGCTACAAAATGGTGGTAATGAACGATATTTTACAAATAAAAGTAAAAATCAGCTAAAATTTTCCGAAAATAACTGCAAACTACGTCCGAATCTTCTCAATAACACTAATCATGACTCCAGTTACAATCTAAATTCAATTTCTAACCCTAAACAATCTCTAACCCTAACTATGTGAGGTGTGAAACCGAAGGGGAGTCAAATTATGTATGATTTATGTCACAATTTTTATTTATTACAGTCTTCTTATTCAACTATAAAGCTGGGGTTCAGCATTATTATAGTTGAATTCATTAATCAAGTAATTAATTAAACGCATTTCTAAAGGGTGCAACAAGGCATCAGTAATTATTAAGTTAGGTTTTGGTAGTGAACCTCTTGCTCTCTCTAAACTAATTAGCTTTTTTGTGCTGATGCGTGACTTAAGCGAAAGTGATTTAAACTACAATACTACAAATCTTTTGTTTAATTCATAACTTTGAAGTTCATCAGTGAAACTGTTGAGACTCAGATAAGACAGATCAATGTTTGATTCCAGTGAATGTTTGCTTTATTGCTAACTTACTGCACCCTTTAGATAGATGCTTACATTGACAGCTATGACCGAGACTTCAATTGTACATTACACTAATCCGAACTTTAAAATTAAATGAATTAAAATAAATTGACTTAAAGCATATAAAGCACAAACCACACATAAAGTACATGAAGGCCTGCCTCTATTAACAAGATATGCTGTATCATTGAAATGCCTAGTGCGCCTGATCAGTCAAAAGTCTTTTGTTGATTTTTTAGCGTAAAAAGAAGTTTAGGTAAAGTTCTGTCTTTAGTCAGTTCTCTAGCTAGTTCACTTGCTTTTGGTTCTTTAGACGCTTCATACTTTCATATGGTAAGAAGAAGATATTTTAGTTTATACTTTATGAAAGTTTGTTCCATTTAAATGGTAGATTACAGGAAGCCTGTTTAAGTAAAGAATAATTTTATCTTAGATTCTGGTTAAAATGTGCAAGGTGCTAATAAATAATGTAGTGCAAATAAAATGTAAAAGCATTGTGTGGTTTAATGCAACTTTAAGAAATATCTACATATATAGTGAATCTGTACATATATAGTGAATCTGTACATATGTATAGAATCTGTACATATATAGTGAATCTGTAAATATATATAGAATCTGTACATATATGTAGAATCTGTACATATATATGGAATCTGTACATATGTATAGAATCTGTACATATGTATAGAATCTGTACATATGTATAGAATCTGTACATGTGTACAGTCAGTGTAATGTTTAATCTGGCCCTGGTTATCAAGTGTGTAATTTCTTTAGTGATTTAATTTTAATTATTTTAGATAGACGACCAAGTATCGTCTACAAATACTGATCTCATAGTATCTGTCATTCCTGATTCTGCTAGGTTGCTATGTAAACTTCTCGTTTATCTTTAATTTATAAGTAAATTTTTACATTTAAATTTTGTAAATTTTAGAATTTAGATCAACGTGGATGGATTGGATTGATGGATGAATGGATGGATGGACAGATGAAGGGACAGAGGGAGATGAATTGATGGATGAATGAATGAATGATAGATGGATAGGGGGATAGATGAATGGAATGCTATTAGATTAACGGAGGGATGGATAGATGGAGATGGATGGATCGACGAATGGATTAGGAAAAGATTGATGGATAGATAAACGAACGAATAAATGCATAGATTAGTAAATGATTGATTGATTGGTGGATGGATTGATTGTTAAATTTATGAATAGATTTATCCAATGGATTGATTATTGATTATAATGCAGTGACTTAATCGATTGATAGATTGATAAATACACGGATTAATTGACAGACAGACACACACACCAACAGATGTACAGAGAGACAGACAGACCAACAGACGGGTTAACAGACCGATTAACGGATAGACTGACAGACAGACTAACGGACAGATAGATAGATGGGCAGACAGACTAACGGACAGATAGATGGGCAGACAGACTAACAGACGGATATATACTGATTAACAGATCAACAGACAGTCACACTAACAGATGGCAGACAGACAGACAGCTAAATATACAAACAGACAGATCAACATACAAATCCTAATATATTTGTAACCTTATTTCAGGATCATCGTTATCTTTAACTCTTTAACTGTGGAGCGAAGAGAAGTAGTTAAGTTAACCATTTCATCGGTTGATGTTGCCGTCTTTAACTCGGTCGGTTTATCGGTCTCTTGTCAAGTTAATCCCGTTTTGAATCGGGATACTATTATAGAATCGGATAAGTTTGAGGTTTCTGTGCTATTCTAGCAGTTTTCTTTAAAAATTATCGTAATAAATCTGCTTCTTACATTTAAGGTTTGGGATAAGTATAGGATAGGATTAGGGTTATTAAAGGCCAGGGCTCATTAGAGAAGTGGTTAGAGCATGAGACTCGGATGCATCAGGTCCAGGTTCGAATCCCGGGATGCTTACTATATCTCTAACTTGCTGCACCCTTTAGTAAGATGCTTAACTTGACAGCTACGTCTTAGACATTATAATACGGTAATCCAGACATTAAACATAACTTATTAACTGACTTGTTGGGGATAATTTATATTTGTTTACAGATATTTTATCAGGTTAGAATGTTTTGAGATGATATGTCAGGTTAATATTTGAAAATATTTAATGAATTGACTTACTAAAGTCTACTGCAAATCACACTCTACATTACAGCTGTTGAATTGTCTTACTAAAGGGTGCCGCATATATTGGTTTCCAAATACTGAGGCACTGATAGCTAGTATTGTAGCCAGGAATTAACTAAGGGAGGTTTTTCATCCAAAAAATTGTAATGATAACAAAACTAGTGATTGTCACAAGGGGGAGTGGGGGATGGGGAGAGTTTTACCGCTAAACTCCTACCATTATAAAAGATGTTTTTAGCTTTTGTGGGAAGTAGTTATACCCCCCACACCCCCTCTTGCTTGCGCTGGTAGTTGCCTAAATTATGCATCTGTCCTGTCTGCAATATTCCAATAACCGAAACAGGACGTTTTGGTGCCGCCGTTTCGGCGCAGGACGTTTTGGCGCGAGGTGTTGTGTTTAATAGAAAGCGCAACATAAGTATATCCATATTTGAAGAATAGAACTGTTTAAAACTTAAGATTTAAAATTCTTAATGAATATTTTAAATACAGTAAAATTATTCATACTCAATATTTTAAAATATCGATTATGAATAATACTTAAGTTTAGAGCTAAAGTATTATTCATAATCAATACTTTAAATACAGAATTGTTTAAAACTTCTATTTTATTCCTAATCAATAAAAACGGTCAAAGAAAACATCACATAAATATCGCATTACTGGATATTTTTTTCAAGGCAAAATTCAATCAATTCGAGTTCGTCTCCATACAGTTAAACAATCACCCAGAAGTTGAAATATGATATTTATGTCATGTTTTCTTGTAATGTTTTTATTGATTATATTATGAATAGTCGGCTACTTAAGTTTTCAACAGTACTGTATTTAAAACATGAATATTTATATTTTTACTATTCAACTTCGCGCCAAAACGTCCCGCGCCGAAACGGCGGCGCCCAAACGTCACGTACCGTTCAATAACTAACTAGTTAATTATATAATAAGCCTTATTAGGATTAGAATCTGGTACCGGTAGCTTCTGAATCCTTGACTCTAACCATTCGGTCATTTTTTAGGGCTTAGAAGCTGAGTGGGTAAGGCACAGGACTCGGACAATACGAGGTCCAGGTTTGATTACTTCGAATGCTCACTAATGCGCTGCATCCCTTAGTAAGACACTTAAATTTACGTTTCAGACATCATCTATATAATAAAGTAATCCAGACATTAAACTTTAATGAATTTTTATATATATTAAATATTAGATATACTAAGTAAAAATCGATTAATTACCAAATCAAGTATCATTCAATCAATTAATTAAGCCTATTAACTTTAATGTAATATTAATTAGTATATTATGTAAAATATAAGTTAGACATTACGTTTTCTGTGTCGTTAGGTTTTCTTTGAAGCCGTCGTTCCTCCTTTAGGAATGACGTCGTATGAGATCAGATATAATAGCGATGTATCGTCAAATGATTTTATGAAGAACTGTCAACTCGCTAAAATAAACGTCTATAACTTTCCTCACGATCATAATCTAAGGTAAATAAACGTCTATAACTTTGCTGCAAACATACATTCATACATACATACATACATACATACTTACATACATACATACATACATACATACATACATACATACATACATACATAATCATAATCTAAGGTTGGTTTTATGAGATTTTTGTAAAACTCATTTTGCCAAAATGTTCGATGTTTTTAGTGGTAGAACACAGCATTTGTTACTAACAGATCCAGGTTCAAGCGTACAATATTGCCAACTTGCTACACCCTTTAGTAAGACGCTTAAATTGACAGCTATGTCTGAGATATCGTTAGTGTTATTGCGTTAATTCTTGGTGAATTCTAGTATTGTATTTTATGTTGAATTTATTGCATTTTATATCAAATTTATTGCATTTTGTGTTAAACTTATTTTATTTATATTGAATTTATTTAAATCTATTTCATTTATATTGAATTTATTGCGTTTTGACTAGATCTCGTTTTAACTTGAGTTGGTTTGGTAAAAGGGTGACGCATCTTTGTAATAAATGGCTGACTGTTAATTTTTGTTCTTGTTCTTTACTCATGGAGGTAAATTATAAATATAAATATACATTATAAATATAAATACAATACAGTGTTTTTCAACCTGTGAATCACAACCCTTTTGGAATTTGCAGGGTATAAAAACATACTGTGAAAAGCAGGTTGAGGGCCTCTGATGTTATACATTAGGGTTGGAGTATTAGTGTTAGGGGTAGTGTTAGATTATGATATGCAATTAATGAGTTTTTGAAAGTAAATTACTCTTAATTTACCTTCAACTTTTTTCTTGTAAATTGTTCGCATTGAATCAGGCGTTCAATCGTCACTTTGTTTCTATACTCTGATAGCAAAAACAGTTAATACATTATACTATTATAATGTAATTATAATTATAATAGTATAATGTATACTATTATATGTAATTATAAGTACCTTTTTTTCTGATGTGACAAGAATCAACATCATATTTCCTAGACACTTTAATTCGCCTCACCTGTACTACTAACACGTATCCTATACACAGCGAGCAAGTAATCTATAAAGTTTCAAACCTTTACAACAATACCGTGTGGCTTAGCGGTAACGCGTCCGACTCCGGATCGGAAGGTTGAGTGTTCAAATCACATCAAATACTTTTTAAAAATAACCTCTTTCTAAGTCTCAATTTAAAATGACTAGATCCCGTTCTTTAAACCTACATACAAACATACATACACACACACACACCTTTTGAACCTAGTATATTAATATTTCGTAGAATATTCTGAGTCCAAAAACTGGCCGGTTGCACAAAGCGCGCGTGAAGTTTGTTACGTACAGCACCGGGTCACGTTTGAACCCTTTTGGAGATAAAAGTGGGGCATACTTATTTCTACCTAATGGGCCGGCAGAGGTGGCTTTATTGTTTATATGTATGTATGTATGTGTGTATGTGTTAAGGTTAAGGTTACTTTTAACGTCTGGATTACCTTATTAACGATGTTGAAGACGTAGCTGTCAATTTAAGCATCTTACTAAAGGGTACGGCAAGTTAGAGAAAATGGTGAGCTAACCGGGATTCGAATCTGGATCTATCGATTTTGAATCCAGCGCTCTAACCACTTCTCTAACGGGCCTTGTGTGTATGTATGTATGTATGTATGTATGTATGTAAGTGTGTTTGTATGTTTGGATATATGTACGCGTGTGATATATATGTGGATATATATGCGTGTATTTT
>JAQIXG010006498.1:0-10267 GCA_034700105.1 Oconnorella tubifera
TAAAATAACAATAAAAAAGAAATAAACGGCTACATAAATGCTAAATGCTAAATAGAAGTTATAGAACCTATACATACGTTGTAAATCATTAAAATTGTTGACATGTGGACTTGGAATATGGAAATTTAAAACCATGTAGGCGGCGGCCTAATGCTGCAGTGTTGGTTGCGACTGGCCGGCCTTGTTGAGTCAACGTAACAAATCATTCTATATTATAAAGGCAGAGCAAAGTCTAACTTTAAGATATACTGGTTTATACTGCTGATGAGACATGGCAGCGCACAGTGCCACTGCCAGCACTTGTATCTCCTTTTCCCAGTGAGATGTACTAAAGCATGCATACTACACTCTTATATATATATATAAGCATGCTTATATATAATAGGAGTCCCAGACTAAAGGCAAAGAGTAATACCAATAATAGCAAGGCCCTGCTATGTGGCAATATTACAAATGATCCCTAAACACTACAGAGTGTTAGTATGTGTTTTTAATATAAAACAGCTTCGATCAGATCAGAACAACTTTAATTTTTTTTATTTTAACCAAAAGTAGGCCTGGCGCAAGTGCGCCAGTTGCGCCATAGTAAATCTGGCACTGCCATGATTTGTTTGTTATTTTCAGTCGGATGTTCTGTTTATTTACATCAGCAGACAGCGGGCTCCGAAAACGGAAATAATAATAAGAACTCTTAAAGTTAAATTTTTAATGGCCGCGTCTGTTTGGTGATCAATCAGTGATCGATCATTATACTAACTTCTACCCCTGCGGATTTTTTTTTAATCATATGATCCAGATTTATATATTAGATTTAGAATATATTTATTATAATTTATTAAAATTTATTTGTTAGAATTGATTTATTAGAATTTTTAAACAGTTTTGCGATCACCGATTGATCACTACACATAGTCTATTTTGCAATTGATAAATGCTATTAATAGCACTATAGTACTGACCGAACGGATCTGACTATTTTAAATTAACGAAAAATAAATAAACTTTAATAATTACTAAAATTAATCTATTGATTTATTTTGATATATTGATTTATTTTTAAAATTGATTTATTTTAATTTATATTTGTTTCATTTTTTATACGCTTATTGCCGAAAAATTGACATATTTATTGTATTAATGGTAGCAAATGCAGGATTTTAATTAGATTTCTCTTTACTTTCTTGATAACTTCTGCGGACCGGCGGCTGATGGCCCGTGGAATGGCACCGGTCCGGGGACCACCACTTTGAGTAGCGCTGCTGTAGTTTATCTTTAATTAATTTGAAATTCTATTTTGCATTTTATTTATTTATGAAATGATTACGCTTTTATGTTGTAAAAATTTACAACGTACCAAAATCTATTATTTACGAATATTTTTACATCCATTACATATCCTACTTCCTTAAGACATTTTGCTTAAAACTTATGAATTGTGGAAGCATTAATCGCTATAAAATATCTTTCATATTGTAATTATTAATGAACAGAAATATAAATATTAAGCTGTTAACATAATGCACTCTAAATGTTACCTGCAGACAGTGTGCAATGTTAATGTATCTAGACAGAGCTGCAGACTGATCTGAAAGAAAATCTTTCATTTCCTTAGACTCATGAACTGTATGAACCTGCATCTTTCTGAAATGTAAACATTTCATTAATTATGAGTTGGTGTACAAGAATAGAAAAAGTCACACATTTTTTCATGATGAACCTGAAATAGAAAATATATCTTATAAAATAATTTTTAAAATAACCAGTATCAGTTGAATATTCGATCATTTTAATCCAAAACTAAATTCACTTTTATTTAAAAAACCAGCACATAATGTTTACATATACAAAGTGCATTAAAAAATTACCTTCCTGCGAATTTGCGCTACTAAGCCAAACATTAATATTTTTACACAAATTTAATCAGTTTGTAGAAGAAGAAATTTAACCTTTGACTATCAATTTTCAGTTCATAACTCAATGCATTTAAAAGTTATGAAATTTCTACAAAAAAGCTTAAAATTGCATTTTTTACCAAGTTTTATAATAGAGTATATTCATAATTCGATGAATCTTTGTTAAAAATTATTTGCTGAAAAACTATTCAAAATAAATGTAAAAAAGATATAATAAGGATAATTTTATGGGCATGTTATCTCTGTATAAAGTGATAACAGATAACGGAAGTTCCTATCCGTTCTGATGTACAGTCTCTTTCTTGAAGCTAAGACGGATGTGTCTATCAATGTTAAGGCAAATCATAATAAACATCAGTTTGCATTGTGTCGTGAAGTTTAACTATGAAGCAAACAGAAAACATATTTCTGAGATTGTACCATGGTCCCGGTAGTCTCAAAGATTGATATTGAGCAAATATTTGAGAACTACTTACCAGAACGCCAACAGAATCTACTTCCTTTAATGAGCAGTTGCTAAAATTTTATACCCTTGCTAATATTGGGTTTGGTTTAAAATTGTAAGTATTTTCAGAGAAACTTTAAAATTTATTAACGCAACAAGAAATCAAAGTGAAAGTTGATACTTAGATGTCAAATTTTCACAAACTGACACGCTCTACTACTTGATAAAAATTTCAGAAATATATGTATTTTTGGCTTGGTTTCTCTAGCGGGTTATTTTTTTTGATGCACCCTTCAATAAGGTCTTAATTATCAAATATTACTAATGAATAATGATAGTACCTTGCTAATTCTTTAGAAATCTCAACTTAAGAGTCAGTGATGAATAAATGACAATTAATATAAATTTAAATATAAAACTATATAATAATTATAAATAAATTATACATTCTAGTTTTCATAATAAATTAATCTCATAGATGTCCTTCATGCAAGTAATTACCTATGTCTCGGAAGTGGCATCAAGTAATAATACATCACATATCTTACATAAATGTTCTCACAAAACATAATCACTTCTCTATTATACCTGTATTCCTGCAACCGTGCTGAAAAGCTATCCACAAGGCCAGTCAGTGAAGCTGGAGAATGACAACAAATATTTCTCAGTAATTTCTTTCTGCGACTGTGCAGACAACCCAATATTATGAAATCTTCTTCTGCACACTCTTCGTTCTTTGCTCTCATACTATTCTCCAAATCTTCAATTTCAATTTTCAGATAGTAGAGATTCTGACAGGTAGTAATGGACAGAGTCGGTATGCGAAGAAAAAGTAAAGACCCTTCGACAGAAATATACTTTCCCATCTCTCGCTTAAGTCTAAGGACATCAGGTAATAGAAACACCAGTCGACTTTTATGATATAATCTCAATTCACTCATATACACGTATAAAATATCTCTTGTGCATTGCAATACACTCATTGTCCGTCGCCTGTCTTCAATCTTAGCATCCAAAGTGCTCATGGTATCCAATTCTCTAGCACATTCTACTAAGCTGTTATCAACTTCATTCAACATCTCACTAATTGTCAACTCCTTCACAATCAACGGATGAGAGTTAGAAAGCAAAATTTCCTTCTTTTGTTCCGCTGTCAAGTGTTCCGTCAGTTCACAGAATATCTGCTCTTCAATTGCTAGCTGTTTTGTTTCATCAAGTACAGCATTTACTTGCTTTTCAAAAAGTAACCGTTGTGAATGTGACAAGTGAATAGACTGCCTTATACAAGATAACACATTTTCTTCTGCATTACCAAACTGTTCAGTACTACAGGATAATATCGTTGTTGTATTATAATCTTGTGTAGGCGATTCTTTTGTTTTGATATTAACATTTCTGATATTATTCACTTCATGCTCTAGTAGTAAGTCAACAAAAAATTCTGTTTCTTTGTCAGATGCAGAAAATGTATACAACCCTTCATCTGCTACACCCGACTTTTCTTCACATGTATTGGATTTTGTATGATTAGAACTGGAAGTTTTGTTCAAACTGTGCTCTGAAGTATTTTTACATCGAATATCATGATGTAATGACAAGTTAACTCCAGTATAATTGCTTAATTGATTATGTGACAAGTTTTCGCAAATTTCAGTTGAGTTACTCTTGCTTAGTTTCATATTATTCATTGACTTCGTCAGTCCACCATCATGTGTTTCTAATTCTAGTTTCGGCTTCAAACAATTTATAGACAAAGCGGACAAATCAACAGAAAATCGACGAGCTCTTTGTTCTAGAGTGCTTTTAGGACTAGAAGTAATAGTCGATTTTAAATTAATAATTGTTGAAGATTTATTAGATGATTGATTAACATCTTTATTAATTTTAAAGTTTTCCAGTATATGAATTGTTTTTTTATCCTTAATGCTATGCTTAATTTGTGCAGCTGACAAATTCGAGGCTGTATCGTCACTAACTTTTTCTGATTTCATTACTTTTGTACTGGAAATTGATACTTCATCAACATGACTTTGTTCACTAATAGAATCTAAGTCTTGGCTATTGCATTTCTCGTTCATAACAGCAATATCAAGTCCTAATTGACGATCTAACTGCATCTCAATATCAGCATCCAGCTGCTGAAGAATGTAGCGAGGATCTATAGGATCCTCCAAACCTTCCCATTCTAATGGAATAGAATCACAAGCTTTTTCAACAGATAGAGACTTTGATTGACATGATTTTGATAGTAACTTCTTAAGTTTAACAGTACACGATTTTACCTCCAATTCCTTCTTGTCTGAACAGTAACGTTTACTGATTTTTGGATCTGATTGATTACTGCGACAGCTTGTAAAATTATCAATTTTTTCTAATTCAATTATATCCACTGTTTCATCACTAGTAGCTATATGATCAGTTGGAATACTACTTATGCATGATCCAAAAGAAGAGTTAGATTCATTTTTGCACAAATCACTGCTCATCGCACACACTACTGAAGTGCTCAGAAGTTTAGTACTTTCTGAGATTGAACAGACTATATCTTGGCTCATTAACTTATCAGGACTCTTTGATTCAATGATTAATTTCTTGCGTTTCAAATAATCTATAAATGTTAATTTTTTCATAGAATTCAGGAAGTCTGGTTTGACAGATTTTGATAATTTTGATGAGTATTCTGATTTAATTTTAAAATCTTGTGATATACAGGATGTTTGATCAACATCAGTTGAATCATTTATTGCATCAAATACATTTCTAGTGACAGACGGTGTCTTTAATGAAATGACATTATATGGCAATTCCAGTTTCTTTGTCAAATCAGATACAACAGAAGGTAAGCCTTTGTTGTGGATCACATTTGGAATCAAACTTTCAACAGATGTTACATGAGGACTAATACATTCTAAACTATCTCCGTCATTTATTAATGACTGTGAATTAACATCAACTAACTTTGAAACAAATGTACTTACACTGCAATTTAAATCAATATTCCGTTCATCGGAAGATAGCTTTGATTGAGAAATAACTGCATTGCAATTCAAAGTTTCAAATACATTTTTATAATTACCTTCATTTGAACATTTTTGTGTATGCACGTCATCTAAGACTGATATCTCGGCGTCAATTACTGGCTCAATATAAGACAAAGGACTTTTATTATAAAAATAACCAGAATTTTTTTCTTGTTCAATATTCATCTGTTTGATCCCGTGATCATCAACAATCTTATCCAGCACTGGTTCGCCAACATCTAAGGAAGTAGTGTCATAAAGAGTGACTGCTACAGGAGATACTGGCTCAGTAGCGGGATTATACATACTTGGATAGCCCAAAGACTGGTCAACACAATTCGTATTCTTAGTAACTAAAGATTTATCTATCAAATTAAATTCATTCAAGTCAGAGTTTTCTTTATCATTCTCTTGTACCTCATCATTCATTGTATTCGGTTGAAATTCACAGCTTAAAGATATGAAGTTTATTTTCACTGGACCAGACTCAATATCTTTACACTGAGACAATGCTATATCAATGGGAAAATGACTGTGATCTATATCAGTAGGAAAGGTACTGTGATCTATATCAGTGGGAAAAGTACTGTGATCTATATCAGTGGGAAAAGTACTGTGATTAGTATAGCCAACTGATTCAATACTAGCACAACTCTCGTCACCACATTTACTTAAGTTACTATAGATATCATCATTGTGAGTTTTTGCATAAATATCAGTTATCCCTGCATCTGCTGCTATACTCTCAGCATTACTCAGTAGTATATCGTTAGTCATACTTGAACTACTTGTCTGCACTTCTGCACCAGTTGCCTCACAAATGACATCTACATTCTGTATATTACCTTCATTACCACTTTCTGAAATACTTTCATCTATCACTAAATCTGTTGATGACATACTTGATTCTTCATACGGCGCAATAGTAGCAAACGAAGAAGACTTGTCAATAATCTTCTGCGTATAGGCAACATTAGTAGAATGTTGTATTGCAACGTTCTCAAGTGTTATTTCACTACAACTATTAATGTCAGAACAACTTCGTAGAGGTGGAATCTCATCTCTATCATCTAATTCATGAGCAGTAATTAATGATGTGCTATCTTCTGTCAATTGAAAACCACGTCCAATATTTAAAACTCTAGCAGCATTAGTAATACTCTGTGATAGTTTACTTCTGGAAATCAACTGATCACAACATTGTTCTGATTGATTAACATCTTCAGAAATACTATTATCTACAATACAATTATCACTTAATGAAGCAATAACAGTGTCTTGCTCTACTGTACTATCATCATCTAAACGGCTGTGTTTAGAATTAATTTCTTTACAGTTATCAGATGCACTGGCCACATCAGAGTGATTTATTGCATTATCTGATGTGTTATCCAGTTTATAATTATTGACAGCAGAGACAGAAGCAATGAATAAATCGTTGGTGATAATACTGCCTTGAGGCGAGTTTTCAGTATTTTTACACACATTATCAAATAAATCCCCTAGTTCTTTTTTTGAAAACAAAGATATGCCTCTAGAAGTCGCAGCATTTGACACATCTAAATCATCATCTGCAGCATCAATGGACACATTGTCTACATTAAAAGTACACGACTCTACAGATATGCAGTCTTTCTCAATAGGCATAGTGTCTGCAGCAATAGAATAACTATCATTAGTCACTGATGAACATTTATCTTTGTCATCCTCTATTAATAGTTCAGAAGAGAGGTTATCAGAGTCATTTGATGCCTTCAATAGTTCAACATTACCAGCATTTGATACTTGACACATAACTGACAAGTCATTGTTAGCAGAATGATCCAGGACAAGATTTGTCTGCAAACATTCATTTATAATATTCTTCCCAATTAAAGATGTCAATTCTGTTGATTTTAAACCTTCAGTTGTATTGGTGGTCCCTATGACAACATTTTCATCCTGCACCACATCTACACATACTGTAGACTGATTGCGCTCAACTTCGTGAAATTCACAAAGGTTTCTATCATTCTCCATATCAATTAAAGGTGAACTCTCTGTAACATAAGTTATCACGTTGGAAGCAACAGTGCTTTCACTTATGGTCAACACATTGATAGAGCTGATATTCTCAAGATCACCTCGTTTATTAATTTCTGAATTCGCTTCACTTGAACTAATAACTATACTGCTTAAGATCGAAGACATATTGTTGTTAGTTGATGATTGCAATGCTGAAGAAAAGTTTGTTGCATTGTCACATGTTAGGGTAGTGTCTTTTGAAGTCTCGCTGCTACCTGCTTCATCTTCTGTTGGAGTTAAATTTCTTCTAATTACTGATACAGGAATATTATTTAAAGCTACAAAATCATGACTCTTTTCAATAATAACCGTTGAAATATTTATCGTACAAGCATCATCATCAGAATTCATATCAGCATTCATCAAATTTGCATTAATACCCGAACCTGACAATAAGTCAGGTCCTCTCTCCTCTGTTCTTTGTGATATTTCACACATACCAGTAACTTCGGTACTACTCTCAGCATTAATTATGTCAATATCATTGTCATCATCACTATCGACAATAATAGCATTAGTATCTACATTTTCTTCAAGATTAATAACTTTATCAATATTAATGACTTCTGGTCTTATTGTGCAAATGTTATCCACATTTAATGCATTATCTAATTTTAATAAAGTCATGTTGTTATTCGAGTTACTTCGATCACTATTAAAACCATTATTATTATTGTTTGTAGACGCTGTTGATATAGAATCATCTGTACAGGCAGGAGCTTCTACTGGATATGGAATATTTTTAAACATGTCGCTGATTGCATCAATTACTCGATTACGATAAGTCTGTGCAATATTCTTTTCAAATTGCACAATAGCTGGAGCAGTAATCTTCCTGGAGCTGCTCTCACTGGCAGCTGATCTCTGTAATGCAGTGTCATTGCCAGATTGATCATCAGACACTTCACTAATAGTCATTTCTACGCTACCATCTTCACAAATACGGAATACAGGTATTTCTTTTATTCGACTTCTAATATTGTTCTCAGCAGAAATCTGAATACATTTTTGATTTGCAGTATTTAAAGTTTGAGATGGTGAATCAGAACAACCAACGATAACCTGTGAAACAGCTGGTACAATTATAGGCAAGCTATCAGTCATAATTTTTGAATTATCAGTCTCATCATAGTCTTCAGCATCAATTATAATTGTGCATGTTGATCGGCGTTTGCCTGTATGCTGCTTTTCCTGCTTGATATGCTTCATGGTAGGCTGCTCTTCAACATTATCCTCTTCCATGTAGTCATCAGGGGCAATAATAATAGGTTCTACACAACGTTCAGAATATGAATTATCACTAGGGTACATCTGCATTGCATATTCTACAGAAAATGGTAATGAATGGTTATCAATGCCAGTAACCTGCGCAATTTCATTCATTTGTCCAAATTCAAAATTAGAGATTCTCCCACCAGTTGATTGAAAAGGCTGAAAACATGGTTGTGTATTAGTTGATGTTGATACAATTTGAGCAAAGCACTGGTTATTGACTTGATTACTGGGGCTATTAACAATTTGAATGTTTATCCCATTACTGCAGACAATTACATCACTGGAATTACTAGCAACTGCCTCAGCAATTTGAAAAGTATTGGCAGACAATAGCATGGGAATATCAGCAATATTAGAACTCATTCCAACACCAAATGCAGCCATATGAGTAGTAGCACGTAAACGGGGTAAAATAGCATTTTGTCTTATAACCACAGGTCTGGCGATACTATTAGTTAAACTATTGATATTCAATGCAATATTACAACTCGTTAAAAAACCCCTATTAGAATGACACCTTGGAAAGCTATTTTGAATATTGGTTTGTTGCAATATGTTGCTAGGCATAGCATGTCTGTAACTTGAGCTACTGGTAGAAATTGCTACATTCGGAGCAATATGATCAGAGAAGCAACTAGCTGAAGCAATTCTAGTTAGATGCAAGGAAGAATGTGTAGCAATGCTCTCTGAAGTGGTACTTACAGAAGACACAAATGAATGTGTTCCAAGATGAACTTGGCAAGCTGATGGTACTGAAAAACTTCTTGCTTGTATTCTTGTCTCGATTGACATCTTGGCTGGACGAGCTGTAAATGGACGCAGTGGCAAAAGTGAACAAGTTCCAGATGCCTGAGAAGATATAGAAGGTAACTGAACTAAAGCATTAGAGGCACAATGGACAGGCAGACGCATAACTGAGAGAGTGCCCAGAGTGCGATGCCCTGCATGCACACCTGATGACTCTCCAGAATGAATATCCACAGCAAGTTCAGTCATTCTCTGCCAGTAAGAAATTTGATTTGGTAAATTATCAAGCAAGTGACAGAGGTTAGTAATTACCCTTTCTGATATTAATGTCTCATTCGGTGAATCTCTTAATAAAACAATGACATCATCATCAGTGAGATCAACAATCGATCCCCGTTTTGAAGTTGAAATGCTTCTCTCTGTGATCTTGCAATAAGATAAACTGGCTAAAGCACGTGGTACAGTGGGCTTAGAATAGATGACAGTTAACATGGGAAAGCATTGTCTAGGACGTTCTGCGAAAGAAAATGCTTTATCAGGATGGCGATCGTATAAAAATACCTGAAACAAAAATGACAATTAAAAACAACTCATACATATGTATTAAACAATTTAAAAAAATTACTAAAGAAACCAAGTTATTGTCATAAGTAGACAATAATAGCTAAATCATGTCTGAAGACAGAAAAAACTCCAATGCTGAACATCTTCGTTGAAATTTTCTATACATAAACTCATCATTACATGAAACAACTACAAAATTATATGTACATATATAAAGATAATAATTGTATGTACGTACA
>JAQIXG010006499.1:0-10266 GCA_034700105.1 Oconnorella tubifera
TAGTCCCCTGCTGCTCCAACCCACCCACCCCACCCCCCCACCCCCTCTTCTTAACAACCAACCCCTTAACCCCCCCTGAAAATTCCCCCGCTAAAAATCCATCCCCCTTCAATTTCTCCTCCCCATCTTCCAACCCCCCTATCAATCTCGCCGACCCCCCCTTGACGGTACACTCCGTGTACCGGGCCGCCAGCACCCCCCCCACCCCTGTGAGGTAGGCCGCTATTGGCCGAAGAGAAGAGGGGAGGTCGCGGATCATCGAACAAGCGATGAAGCGCGATAAACTAATCGCTATTAAAATAAAAACCCCGTGTGACGAACGCAACGAAGAAAATAACGCTATTGTTGCCACGCTAAAAAGCACGCAGAACGTTACCACCGATGAAAAATCGAGTTTATTATCGAGGGAGGAAGAGGGGGAGGGAAGGGGGAGGAGTTTGGAGAGGAGGAGTTCTGAGAAGAAACAGGAAGTGAAGATTAGATAGACGGTGGTGCTGGACCATGAGTTGTGTAGAAATATGGCTGGATCGTAAAAATATTTAAAAAAATACAAATTTAATTTAATAAATAACATGATAAATTTTCATACAATTATTAAATTAAATATGCATTTATTTACACACTACAAAGTATCGTATAATATCATAGTATACAATAACATACTATACAGTATAAATATGGCATATAGTTGTATATAAATTGTATCTTATAGTATACAGTATCAATATAGTATTTCAATATCGTAATTAAATAGTTCACTCATCACTTGCTTTTCACACACATAATAGAATATGTCACTAGAATTTGAGCTGATGTGACATTAAGCCATAGACAAATACTTCCACATGTTATAGCATCACCAATAATCACTTATTCAATAATTTAACAAAGTTAATTTTAGACTCAGATTTTTTACCTAAAACGTAGAAAATGAACATAATTGCAACGAGGGGGACCATCACCCCGCACACCCGATTAAACAGCCCCCCTAAGTCAATAAAAATTACGCTAAAAATCATAACCGCCGCCGCCGCCGAGCTGTACCCTGCATACCGCCTGACGTACCCTAGAGGGAACCCTAATTTATCCCGCACTTCAACCGGAAATAATCCTAATATTTTATCAATAGTTCCGGTCAAATGCGTTCCGGTCAAATGCGTTCCGGTCAAATGCGTTCCGGTTAAATGCGTTCCGGTCAAATGCGTTCCGGTCAAATGCGTTCCGGCTAAATCTCCACCAATATCATGATCGTGAGATAATCCATTGGCTAATCCTAGAGTTAATCCCTCCCCCTCACGGGGATGATGCACCGGGGATCTCCCCTGGGGAGGGACGGGGAGCGGGGGAGGGCAGACGGACGAGAGGGACACGGTGGGGCGCTGGGGGGAGACCGACGGGGGGTCATCGCGGAACGTCACCCCGCTGTTAAGGGAGCGACTGCGGGGAGATGTGGAGGATCGAAGGGCCCCGCTTTGCGGACTGTGGGCGACGGGGGGCCCCCCAGGGGGTGGGGACCCCCCGGGGGACGAGGGGGGCTCACGGGACATTTTTTATACTGCGTAAATTTAACATTAGACGATGAGCATTTAAAGATTTGGTATATTGTAGAGGCAGGGCGACCAATCAGAAGCGAGATTTTTGATTCAAATTTTAAGAATAGCATCCTCAATAATATGGGTTTTAAGAAGCATAGTGAGCTAAAAACACCAATCTTATTTATAAAATCTACAATTTTGAAGAAAATAAACACTTTTTATAATATTCAAATATTAAGGCCCTAAAGAAAACTTTGATATAATTCAGAATGTGATTTAACATCTGTGAATAATATCATTGAACATTGTTCAATGATATTATTCAGAAATTAGCAGCAATTACAATTTAGAGAGCTTCTAGCCAACTAATAATTAGGCAGCATTAATGACCTTAGAAGTCCTATTATAATTGTTTACAAATTTATGCTCAGATTTTATACGCAAAGACACATAAAAGAAGAAATTATAGGATAAATCTGACCATTAATCTCGAACAATAATTATTATTAAACAATTAAATATTGTCATTAATTTTAATCTCGTCGTTCGGTTGTTATTATTTAATAAGCATAAATGTAGCCTAAGCTTAATGACTTTAACATTTTTGACTAATAAAAATAATGAAGATTTCTTCTTGTTACACAATTACAGTATAATAAACTTATCAGCGCAAATATTATACTGTTAGGTTATAATTTAATTTAACAAAAAATAAAGAAGCCTGGACGCCCGCACATTGGGACAAGGAAGACACCCCCCCTAAAGACTTACTTTTTTACTGGTTTTTTTAATTTTAATGACATTTTTCACGAGATTCGGATAAAAGAAAATATCAGCAGTTTAGAAAATGTACATAATGACGTTTTTGTGCTGATGTGACGTTAAGGAACAAATAGAAACATTTCGTGTTGTTATAATTTATAAATAGATTTACATCAACTTTATACTGCATATTACGTATTATTTAATTCTAGGCCTGTTTTTATTAATTCGAAAGATGGCAATGCTATAAGGAAAATAATTTATCATGCAATAGATAGCTGATAAAACTTGCGTCTTCGCTTTTATTTTAAAAATCAATTAATTGTTAATTCAGAAATGAATTAACAATTAATTAGTTAATTAGCAATTAATATGAGGCAATTCATAAGTAAACTAAAAACTGACGTAATTACTTACTTAGTTAGTCACTTACTTACTAACCAACTTACATACTTACTTACTTACTTACTTACTAACTTACTAACTTACTTACTTACTTACTAAAAACTGACGTAATTACTTACTTAGTTATTCACTTACTTACTAACTAACTTACATACTTACTTACTAACTAAAAACTGACGTAATTACTTACTTAGTTATTCACTTACTTACTAACTAACTTACATACTTACTTACTTACTTACTAAAAACTGACTAATTACTTACTTAGTTATTCACTTACTAACTAACTTACTTACTTACTTACTTACTAACTTACTAACTTACTAACTTACTAACTTACTAACTTACTTACTTACTTACTTACTAATTCATTCACTCGCTTCTAAGCCTATTTTAACTTAAAACAGATGTTTACTAATTTAATTCAATAAATATAAACAAAATTTAATATACTTTGCATTTCACCCACTATATACACAAAAATTCAAATAACATTGTATCACAACACTAATTTTCTATCTTTGTTTAAATCGAGTATTTACACTAATTCAACAAATCTCTAATTCTTTTCAGGCTCCTAAATGTCTCACACCCCCCGTCCACCCCCCTCTCCTCCCCTAGTCTACCCCTCGCAAATAAATTTCATAATTCTACAATTTTCTATCGATCGTTAGAAATAATGCAGTGGGTAAATTTTTCGATTCTTTTCAAATTTTGTTAGTTTTGGGTTTCTATGAAGATTAGACGAGAATCGATATGTTTAAAGTAAGTATTAAAATCAACATTGTAAGTATTTGAAAAGCTTATCGTATGAATAGAATTTACATGTTAGAATTAGGGTTAGAATTAGACCTAGATTTGTTCAGTTTCTATAATACGCTTAAAACACGAACAAGTTATTAGTATCTCCAATAAAATATATATTTAATTAGTTGTAATAAATTAACATTTAGTGCGAATAAGTTAAGTTAAGGTTAACGTCATGTATTACCGTATTTTAACGATGTCTCAGACGTAGCTATCAATTTAAGCACCTTACTAAAGGGTGCAGCAAGTTTGAGGAATAGTGAGCTTTCCGGAATTCGAATAAGTTAAATGCAGTATAAACACTAATTTAGTTTCATTAAAAATGAATTATAAATTAATTAATCGACAGTTCACTTTATTGATGTCGATTTAAATGATAATCTTTTGAAGTTGTTTATCAAAATAAACAAATAAACATGTAATAAAACATGTTTGATGTTATTGTTATTAATAAGAATTAAGAAAATTCGGAGATAATCCTAATTCTTCTATACAAACATTCACAAATAATGTTGCAATAAATTATTATTTATATCGATATGTCTATTACATACAATTTATGTTAATTATATTATATTTTCATTAAATATACATAAAAAGTTAGTGTATATTACGTCGTAAAATATAACATAATGCCAGAATATTGAAATCAAAATGTTGTAATACATCAATAGCGTATTGTTATCTATATGTAGTGAAAATTAATAATAGTAATAATATATTACTATTGCTAATTACTGATAAGTAATATTAATTAAACAATAAATAAGCAATTAAATGAGAGATTTAGGTCTGATTATTACAATATTTAACCGAAAAACAAAAGTACATTTTCTTGATATTATTCAATAAAATAAACTCCATTAAATTGAAAGAACTACATAATTTTGTAGGATTTTTTCTGTGTATTTAGTGTATCGTTTTAATGAAATTTTCAAAGAGAACTTTTTGTTTAAATATCGTGATCCATAGCCGGTTCACTTACACCAAAATCTCACTCTATTTCTAACCCCAATTACATTCTGCAAACATTCACCTATTCTTCTTCTCCTGCTTTCTCATTGGTCCAAACTTTCCACAAATCAGCGAGCGTTTAATCGCCTCGACGCTTTTTCAACCAATAAAAACGATCCTAGAAGACCAGGCGTTCAATTTGAACCGATTCTGGTTTAGGTAGATTAAGTGGTGTTCCCGGGAATTGACTAAAGGAGGGGGGGGTCCTCAAAAATTAGTCACAACCTTTTTATAGGTTATCACTCAATTTTATTTTATGATTTCTAAATATAAGTATCCAAAGCAAAAAGATTTCATAATCAGTGCATCTCTAAAACTCACATCTTAAACAAAACACAAAAAGTTTTTACCTCCAATTGGGGGGTTCTAACCTCCACCGACCCCCCCCCCCCCTGGATAGGTTCAAAGGGTTAAGTATATCGTCACGCTTCAATGGGGCCACCTTAATTTGGTCGCCGCCGCGTTTTTTGACGGATCAAAGACGTTGCGGCTCGGCAGCTTTGTCTGCGGCAATATTAGCGGTTGCGCCGCGCAAACGTCACGTAAGCAAACAGCGACGGGATTTCGTCCGTATATAGATATATGTATATTTGTCGTCTGCGTTATTACGCATCGATATGTACACATTAGGCGGGAGGGAAAAATGGCGGAACCGGAAGTAGTATTCGGGGAGTTGGTAAAGTCATTTTTGGGTTAGAATTATAAAAATAAAATTTAGAAGTTAGTTTAGAAGTTGATTAGTTTTAATGTTTTAAAGTAATATGGTTGAAATAAAGTCATGAAATAAAACTTTATTTTTGTACATTAAAGCTATATTTATAAAAATAATGTATGGGAGGGGGAGGGAGGGGAAATTCGTTTAATCTTTAATACTGACTATTAATGATGTAGGCATGTAATTCGAATATAGTCATTAATCAGACTATATTGTTTACTTCAATGAATTCTTTTTATATTAGTACTATAATATGAATAATGACTATAATTAAATAATTATATAACGTTGTACACTATTTTCCACTTCATAATAATTTATATACTGTAGTAACTTATTGACCTATTTATTTATTGTTATTTTCTCTGAATCGTCTCGATTACAGATATCAATACATACAGTTAACAAATTAAGTCTCTGTCCATATATGCTACATTTATCTAAATTTGTAACTAAATTTCTATATCGAGGGATGATCCTACCCCCCCCCCCTCCCCCTCTCCTCCTCCCCCTTATCTTAATAAAAGCTAACATAGATGTATATAACATAGTATTATATTATACAGTGCATGCTACAATAAACCAACTCTGTATTATACTTAGGCGAGGTTGAATTAACGGCACGGTAAGCCTATCCCCCTCCCTCCCTCCCCCCCCCTTCCTATATACCCCCCCCGCGGTTCACCGGTTCACCCCCCCCCCCTCGTAGTTTTAGTTTTTTTTATATAATAGCAATTTATAGCTAGAAAACTTTGGTGCATATTAATATAAACATATAAATATATATGTAGCGACGGTCGATTGGTAACCATAAAATCTAAACTCGAGTCGCGCGCGACCCCTTTTATTATTAATATTAAAGTTTGTCGATTTTTTCCGCACCTCGGCTTTAAGTTTTAGGATTAGGGTTAATCGTATAAACGTTGCGCGATCACGAAAAACAGTCGGAGATAATAGGGAAAAAGAGTTGATCGTAAAGTTTCAATTGGATGTTGTTTTTGATGTTTAAAATTTCGATATGTAATGTTTTATACTTGACAAAGTAGTGCGTGAATGCGTTCGATTATGAATTGCGGTTTTGGTATAAAAAGAGATTTAGGATTAGATTGAAATTAGTTTGGTTTAGATTTTTTTTAAGTAAAGTTGATATTTATTAACTATATAGTTAATTAATTAACTAACTGTATAGTTAATTAATTTTTATATCTATAGATATAAGGATTAAGAAAACAAATAGAAGGTATAATTAGTATAATCGTGTAATATTTATGTTATAGGATATAGATTTGAACAAAGGTAGTTTGACTTTTTGCTAATCTGAAAAGGGTTGAAATTTATTAAAAACTAATTCATATATTGAAAGTCAGCTATATATTTTTCTTAAAGATTAACGTCATGGATTATCGTATTATATGAATGATGTCTCAGACGTATACCTCAATTTAAGCGCCTTATTAAAGGGTGCTGCAAGTTAGCCCAATAGTGAAATTGAACCTGGATCTGTCGCGTTCGAGTCCAGTAATCTCTTAGCTTTGAAATGAAAAAAAAATAAATTCAATCAATAATCGGAATATCTAAACAAACGTTCTTTTACAACAGAAAAAAAGTATATTTTATTAATACTCATATTTATTAAAACACAGATCGAAGACTCTACATCATTTTATATTCTGGACTACATAACTCACGAAGACAAAAACAACCAGAAACGATCATTGCAAGATTAAAGATTCTAATTATAATAATCCAAATGAACTAATTTATAGTAGTTATTAGTAATTAGTTACTAATTATAGTAACTAATTATAGTAAATTAGTCGCATGTTGCGCACGGATATGCCAGACATTAAACCCAACGCAATGGAAATCGATCAGTTACTGAAAGCGGTGGATCACGAGCAATCCATCGGGAAGGAGAAGGGAGACCCCACTGAACGAAGACTGAAGGTGACGTTGGACGACAGGGAACTGTGGACTCAGTTCAAGGAACTGACGAATGAGATGATAGTCACAAAGGGAGGCAGGTTAGAGACTGAGAACTTTATCATTATCTTATCGTTAGAGTCCTTATAATGTTTATCTGTTATCATAATTCATCTTTATCATAGTCTTATCATGTTCAACTGGCATTATCTTATCATTATTATCATAGTCTTATCATGTCCAACTGGCATTATATCATCATTATTTTTAGTCTCAACTTAATTATGTCTATTTAGTATTTTGTCATAGTTAATCTCTCGTTATCTTATCATTTTCATCAATCCTTAAATTATCATTATTTATGGTTAGCAGTCTATCCATGTTCAACTGCAGCGTAAGTGGTTAGAGCGCTGGATTCGGACGTTAGATCTATCCAGGTTAAATCCAGGTTAGAATCCCAGATAGCTCACTATTTCTGTAACTCGCTGCACCCTTTATTAAGACCTTAAATTTACAACTGCATCTGAGACATCGTATAATACGGTAATCCAGACGTTAAACTTAATCTTACAGGCGAATGTTCCCAGTTTTGAGGATCAACATCTCCGGCCTGGACGCCAACGCCATGTACTCCCTGCTCATCGACTTCATGTCGGCCGACGGACACCGCTGGAAATACGTCAACGGCGACTGGGTGACTTGCGGCAAGTCTGAGCCAGCCGCCAGTGATGCCGTGTACGTGCATCCAGACTCTCCCAACTTTGGAGCGCACTGGATGAAGGAGACGGTGTCTTTCAGTAAGGTGAAGCTGACGAATAAACTTCACGGAGTGGGACAGGTAGGGTTGGAAGGGTTCTATCCATTTTTGGGGGCCCAGGAGGTGGGCCAAGGATCCAATTAAATTGTCGTTTATTTATTTTACTTTGAATTTCTGATATTTTTTGCCTGTCTGCCATTTGTTTGATGAATTCAAATCTATATTGTATTATGATTTTAATTACAATGAGTAATATACATTATTATACTTTATAATATTTTTATAATAATTATTTACTACTTAGTAGTACTATTAATTTATGCGAGTTATTTAATATCCAGTCCCAAATAGTAAATACCTTTTATCTGTTACTATTTTAGTGCAAATTATACTGCTGATACTATTTTTAAAGAACATATCTCACTCTGATTTTCTAGATAATGCTCAACTCTCTGCACAAGTATCAGCCCAGAATTCACATCGTCCGTGTGGGATGCGGTGAAAATAAAACGATCGCGACTTTTTCATTTCCGGAAACAACATTTGTGGCTGTGACGGCTTATCAGAACGAAGAGGTCTCTTTCAGTTTCATACTTTTTTTCAATTTATTAGTTGCAGCTTTTGTTTCTTCTTCATCTCTCCTCTCTATCTCTTTTACTCTCTCTATTTCTCTCTATATGTATTTATATGGCTCTCTCTGTATATATTTATTTTTGGCCTTATACAAATGCAGTAATTTAATGCAATGAAATTGTGGATTAATTTCATTGCGAAGTTTTATGGTGTAAAATATGCAGTTTTAACATAATTTATTATTATCTGTAAAAATAATTGAATGTCCATTCTAAAAGAATGTCAACTTTTGGCTTCATTTGACCACCCAAAATATCATCTTGGTTTCCGATATCAACTTGACTATAAAAAACTATCTTTCTCCGTATATCTGTGTAATTCTCTTTCTCTCTCCTCTCTCTCTCCCTCCCTCTTTCTCTCTATCATTTCGTCGTCGTTGCGACCTCACACGTCAATATTCAATTTCTTAGATCTAATACAAGTTCACTTTGCTCCTCGCTGTCTCACAATAGCTTGTCAGGCAGACGACTCAATTAAGCCAATCTCTATTTTGCGGTCTTTTTTATTACATCCCCCCCTTCCCCATCACGCCCTTTACACCCTTTTAGTAGAATTACCCCCTCCCCCCTCTCCTACCCTCCCATCGCCGTTTTTAATATCAATCTTCTTTGATATTCGAGCTAAAAATTATTGAGAATAAATTTTTGTGAAGAATTTCTCACCGAGGGGGTTAATTTTAAAGGATTGGGGAGCGGGGGGTTGATTTTAAGGGGTTTGTAGCGGGAGGGGGGATGGGGGATAACCCTGGCCCTGTATTATACCTTGTATAATACAGTATTGTCTTGACTGTTAGTATATTTTATAAAAAAATCGTGGCACCCCCTTCCATCCCCAGATTGAAACAACAAGGGATTTCACCCAATTAACAAGGGGGTCTATAATTACCCTCCGCTCCATCTCCCTCCCAAATTGGTTCTTCCCACCCCAGAGCATCTTAAAGTCACGGTTGGTTGCCACCACCCCCCCCCCCGCACAAACTGTCAGAACAATTTTACAAGCGACAGGTTGAAAAGATCAAATAGCGCTGATGTGACGCGAGTATTATAATACGCTTTATTAAGTGCCATTGAGAGCCGAGCAATAAATGTCTCTTGGTTGTCAATAAACGCGCCACAATGGATTGATGCTATAACAAGATGGTATACTATACAATATATGACGCAATGTTTGCTTAGTTTTAATGTTTCACACCGGATTACCTTTAATTTTAACAATTGTAGTCTTTTTAAATCGTTTTGGTCCAAAAGTTTACAATATTTATAGAATTAACTTTGGGGTTGTGGGGGGAGGGGGTTGGAGTGGGGGGGGAGGTAAAATTGAATCGATCGGACCACTTTATAAAATGAAATTTAATTAGTAAGCCTACTTTAATTAATAGGCCTATTTTAATTAATAAGCCTCGATTTGTTTAATAAGCCTTTTCAAATTGTTTTAGGAAACCTTAATTAATAGGCCTGTGAATGATATTTGCAAAAAATGTATGCTTTATGTTTTGTGTTATTTTGAATATATTTCGAGCCGATTTGTGGGGCTAATACTTATAATCTGGGTAGATTGATCTTATAGTTGATTTATACAGTTAGGCCTATAGTCATTTTAAAAGGTAACGATAAATTTCATAAAAAAAGTTTCTTCTTTTTATACAGGGTGGGGCATAATTAAAGGAGCCAACTTTATTCTTTAATAACTATGGATTATTTAAAGCAATTTATTCC
>JAQIXG010006500.1:0-10266 GCA_034700105.1 Oconnorella tubifera
TATAACGGACGATTCTTACAACCCCTAACCCTAATTCTAATCTTCGCCCTAACCTTAGCCATTACCCTAAACCTAACCATAAACCTAACCATAATCCTAACAAATATCCTTGACGAACAGTCCGTTGACGATTCGTCCTTTGACGAAACGTCCGCATGCCAGTGAAATACGAAATATTGTACGTGTTGAAGTTTCTCATATCGTATGATTGATGATGACGCAATGCTGCTGGTACAATTGAAGATAACTTATTGTTGAACTAAAACTGCCTGATTATGAGGCTGAAGTGCGTCTCCACCTAAAGAAAACTTTAATGTATCAAGTTTATGTTTATTGTTGAGCGACTATTGAACGGTACTCTACTAATGACGAGACGACTAAATGCTGAGTATTGAATGTGATTACGTAGTCCTAATGACGGATTGTTTAGAGGTCGAATACTGAACGGTAAGAAAAGTACTCAAACAATTGAACTCAGGATTTGCACTTAGGAATGATATTACTAAATTTGATAAAAATTGTAAATTAAAGAATAAATTTAATGCATTAATAAGACAACAATGCTATAACATAAGTCAAAATCCAATTTTTCTTTCATTTATAACCATGTTTCCATATTAATTAGTGTTTGAATTGCCGGAAGGGTTGGGGAGTTGGACCCCCCACTTAAACTACTCGACCCCCTCACTTATATTTTCTAAGAGACCCCGAGGGTGATTTTTGACTCCCCCCTGTCTCCAATTTTGTCCGGGAAGTAAGGGGGGTTAAAATTTATAATTTTAAATTATAAATTTTAAAGCAATTTATCATTTATATATTTTTGAATAAATTGCTTTAAATAATCCATGGTTATTAAAGAATAAAGTTAGCTCTTTTAATTATGCCCCATCCTGTAGGCCTATATATAGTATGTATATGAATAACATCTTGAAACTGATATAATATATAATGTGGCATCATTTAAGTGCTTTATTGAATCTATCATATTTCATCGTATTATACAATAATACTAGTATTGCCTTGCTATATATTGCATTTATGTTACGCAATAAATGAATTAAAAAATAAAAAAATAAAACAACAGGATAAGAAAAAGGTGTAAAAACATGTAAAATGTAAAATAAAAAATGTTTTAAGTTTTAAACAAAAAAATTTTTTATGTAAAATAAAATTTCTCAAAAAATATCACTAAGCCAATTAATTTAATTAATTTTTAGTCAAAAATAATCACTAACTATCTGATATATTAATAATAAATTAATATTTTGTTCACCCCCCAAACCCCCTCCCCATTTTTTTATCTCAACTCTGAGACTCTCCCACTTCTGTCTTTCTACTTGAATTGTCTCTTGACTTGTTTTCTTGTATCTTTTTGACTTCCCCAAAAATATTCATTTTTGACCCCCCGATTCAAATTTGTCAATTCTAGCACTGTAGTTAATGCTTTATACGTATAGGCCTATTTAGACCTAATTTTCAGAACTCTGCTTCAGTGCTCTTTACATTTATTTTTATCACTTTAATATTATTTTATGTTTAATAAGATTAAAAGTAACAATAACTGTACGTTTATGTTTACATGTATAACATTGATTAAGTATGATTAATCAGGGTCTTCAAAGAATTGTCAAAACTTAAATTTACTTTTCCTATACGAGACTTTTTGAAAATTTGAATTAAATAGGCATATTGTGCGCAATGGTAATTGTTTGCAATGATATATTGTTCGCAATGTTTTTCATATATCAATTGAAGAATTCCTATTCATTAATTAAATATAATTAATATCTATAAATTTTCACCTAAATATACATTCATGCGAATCATATAACAGCATAGAGACAATCAAGGTTACAAAAACCTAAACAATCCACCCCTCATAGTGCAAACGTTCTACTAACAGTGTTAAGAAAGAGAAGTAGAAACAAATCAATAACCAAACTATGAAAAGTGTATTTACCAAAAAAACAGCGCATAAATTTCAAGGGAAACAACTACTCATATATTATCTACTACAGATGATCTATTCCTTTTGGTCACATGGAAAAGTGCACCTTTCTTTTATGGTACATAACATTTATAGGCAGGCCAAACATATTGAGTGTACATACAGAACTGAGTGTATGATGATAAACGAAGTATGATGGTAATATTAAATAATTATCACATATTAACACTCTCGCCTTAAATAATCCACGCGTGCATTCATACGCTTAATGGATAATTGGAGGCAGGAATTATCTCAAAATAATTATCAAAAAATCCCACTAGTGCGCGATTTTCACCCTGCATGATTTTCCTCGTTGCGTGAAAAACACGCACCGATCGCTATGAATACTTAAGTGTAGTTTATCACCCCACTGCTCCGTCTTTTTCACGCAACGCGCGAGCACGCAGCGCGTAGTCCGTCATTGTCCGTCGTGAACTCGACCGATTTTCGGCGGATGACGCAGCGCGTTTTATATCATTCAACCATTGACTACATTGCATCAACTATCAATCAAGTGTTATATCGGAAAAATACGATACGATGTTTTGCAATGTATTTAATGACGTATAGAGGTGTACTTAGTGTGCTTTATCAATGTATTTAATTAGTGACCTTTAACAGTGTTATTAAAAATGGTCTATTAACAGTAGTCCTATACCTAATTCAAAATTGTACTTACTTGGTGACATTTAGCAGTTAGCTTAGCGACATTTGGCTTTGTACTTATTTAATGACGTTCATGTGGACTTTATTAACTTTATCTATAAATATACACTGTTCATGATTCGTAGAGTTTATTTTAATTACATTAGTACATAAAATTAAAATAAACTCTTTGTCATAGATAAATAAATTATTTATCTATTATAAAATGATATCGGTACACAATTGAGTAGTTACTTAGTCTTTACACAAACTGAATATTTAGTGTCGTTTAGATTATCACAGACCTCTATATAATACAGAAATCTTGAGCAAATGAGTTGATTGAACATTTTAGAAACAAGATCAATTTTTAATGCTGTTTATGACCGATGCATAACACATCAGCAAAACACGCCGTGTAACAGTATAAGCGAACAAAACTGAATAAAGTTAACAGTTAAACTTATCACAAGTAGCGACAATTATTGCCAGCAAACCTATAAAACTTCCAAACATTTTAAATCATTTGTCAATCTTCGCATAATCATGTAAATGACTGCAAAAAATGCATTGATCAACTAACACATATAATACGAAAATTGATCTCATTGGCTTCTCTGGTCAGGTAATCAGGAAGAAGTTGAATGTTTATTATTTCAATACCTTTATACAGTCTCACTGAAAGCAATAATAAATGATAAATGTCAGTTTACATATTGAGAATTGTATCATTTCATTTTATAACTGTTCGTTTGTACGCACGCGCTTCGATAGCGATTCGGTGTCTATATATTACCGATGTGGTAATATCGAGTATAATTAAATTATTTGGTATTAAAAGGAAATTAATATCAATATTTCATTATAGAAACATACTAGAGATAAATAAAAAGCGACGCATCTGGTCTTTAACTACTAGTTTACAATAAATATAAAGCGCTTCAGATGTGACTTGGTCTTTCCTGATACTGAGGGACGTCTGAGAGATCGTCCCTCAACGGTTAAACAGAATAAACTTTATTGATGTATTGATATTGTCATATCGTAATCCCAACCAAAAAGCTGCAGACACAAATATTTCCAAATTTTGGTTAGGAAATGTGTTAAAGTAATAAAACCTACTTTTATTGCTTTCATAGGATAAACTAAATTGCAAAACTCTAGTCATTACTTTAAACATTATAGTTATGAATAATTGTACAATAGAAAATCTAGCACTGTGAACTGAGATTCAGAAAATATTAATTCTTTGAGGTACGGTAATGAAGTCTACAGTGAAGTACAGGAGTTAATTAACTTTGAACTAATATTGCAATTAAATATATAGGGCCTAAACAATAAGGTATCCATCATTAAAACATATATAGAGAACACTTAGATTACAAGGATATAACATTGGGGGCGGGGGACTCAAAGAGAGCGCGATATGTTCACCTGAAATCAAATTTTAATAAATATTGAGCGTTTTTCAAGAATTAAAAATATAAATTTGATAATTAATTTAACCAGGAGAAATCTATGTGAGTTAATTTTTCGAAACAAAAAACTGCATTCATCTTTTAACGTATAATGTTATCTGGATAAACAATTTTATTTTTGTTGTATGTTGTGTTTTGTGTTAAAACCTGAATATTTCCTGTTCAAAAAACTTGCTTGATATTTGACTCAAATATTAAGTACAACTATCAGTTTATTAACATTATTCAAATTAATCTATGGGCGCTAGAACAGGATGTGGGGGGGGGGATGGCGGAGGGAACACAGCCATCGTCAGGGATGGAAAATTTCTCCATTCCATGTTTGGGGGCAAGCTTACACAATTTCATCAAATTGACTTACAAACAAATTTACAACAAAAGTCAAAAACATCATTGTGCGAAAACGTGAATTTTATTAAATCTCAACTTTTAAAAAAAATTAAAAGTTGTTTCCCCCCCCCCCCCTCTCCATATTGCAGAGAAAGAATTAAGAATATGCGAATGTGAACTACATGTTCAGATTGCGAAAATTGACATAAAAGGGTACAAAAAAGGTGATCAAAGTATGCTTATTTTTTTAGCCCCACCCCCCCCCCTTCCATTCAGAAAACGGCTACAGCACCCCTATATTAACTGCCTTATGATTTTGAACATTATTATCTAACATTTTTTCTCAAAGTATACAATATTATACAATATGTTCATGATCGCGCCCTTCCCTGGTGTTAAAACCTGGCCACGCCTAGAATACATGATATTTGTGACAAACACACTTTTTTGCAAAATTGATATATGTCTTAAAGAAAATCATATGTCACCGTAGGTCTCTAACATAAAATTATAACTAACATTACTTTGACATCGCAGTTTCGTTAACCTAAAGGGCGGAGTGGCGGGTGTTATTACCCCGGACACTCCCTCAATGACGGTAAAAAATATTTTTATTAAATATGTCAGCGTAGTGGCATCCCCAATGTAACAAATTTATTAAAAAGTGAACGGAGACATGCATCTAAAGAAGAACAAAGGTCTTAAAAAAGGTCTTTTGATCACTAGCTATTGAGAGGAACTTCAATCCCCATCCCTTAGCAGACTACTGACTGCGCCTCTGTAACTTCGCTGTCTATTTTTAAATCTCTTTCTATGAAACTTAAATGACTGTAACCATGTCGTTGAAGTCGTTAATGCACAATGTTGTTACGTGTCGCGCACATTGCGTCTCGTTTAGTCCTACCATCAAATGGTAGGCCTAAACGAGCCTCGTATAAAGCATAGTTCTCATTAGAAATAATACGTAGACTGCAACCTGCAGGGACTGAATGACTGCAGCGAAGAAGTACAACCCACGACCTCCGTTTTATATTAAAATTAATTTTACAGTCAGGTTGTGGCAAAGAGCACTTGAATAATAATTGGTTGTCAATTGTTTTGAGATAAGATTGCGGAACATTTCCGTAGACAATTTAAAAAAGACTTGCAGTGATTCAAAACTGACCTCTGGATTGGCTGATGGAGCCTCTAGTTTGAGACTTTAAAAGGCGGGGAAATAGACCTCCATACGATCCTACAACAGGATTTACAATGACATAGCCAAGGTGGCGTTGTGGATGTCCTAATTCCACATTGGACTCGCATTGCTACAGTGTTAAAAGTGTAAGTTTAGTGGTAAACCCAACCCCTCACTACTTGCGACGATTGTGTAATAAATGCTGCGTTGGATGCATGCTTATCCATAAAAAGCAAATATTGAGTAATAATGTAGGACTAAACGCTCATTAATTTTTGTAGAATGCCCTCATTTGTGAAATTCTGAGTATTTTGTAACAAGCCTTCCGTGTTTCCGCTTTGATACATTTTAATCCAACTAGTACAAACGCATCTTTGACTTTTGCCAAGTCATCAGTTGAGAGACAAGTTTCATTTCAAGAACGTAAGCAAGCGATGTCGAACCAAGCTCGTCGTCGTTATCTCTCTAAACAACTAGACACTAGCGGCTTGTCTACTCAATAATAAACTCTTTCTTGTATCTCTCGCATGTCATCAGTCTATTGTTTGATAAGAAATTATATTAAACTAGATAATTGTTAACCATATACAGGGTGCGACAAAAAATAAAGCCTAGCGAATAAGCGATAAAT
This sequence comes from Oconnorella tubifera, assembly GCA_034700105.1. NCBI lineage: Eukaryota > Metazoa > Annelida > Clitellata > Enchytraeida > Enchytraeidae > Oconnorella > Oconnorella tubifera. The sequence continues at coordinate 6,252 of JAQIXG010006500.1, forward strand.
AAGCCAAAAATATATATTTTCCCTAATTGTGTACAATTTGCAGTACAAGCGTCATGAAAACTGTACTTGTCTTTAGTTAATCATGCCTCTTTTTTCCACCTTCTTTACAAAAAGTAAAGAATTGTAACTTCTTTACTTAAACTTCTTTACTTGTAACTTCTTCTTACTTTTTGTTTTGTCAACAGAGTGACTGGTTCTATGTAACTTTGTCTAAATAACTAAATTTTTCACAATATATACAAATATTACAAATTCGTGACAAAACTTGTAATATTTGGGTTTTTTTAGGTGCAGGATTTTTACGACTTAAAAATTGCCCAAATACGTCTAGAAAATATACTTTAAAAAATCAGCACTCTTGCCCAAACCCCCTACTCCGCCCTCACCCAAAATGACGCCTGTGTTTTGCAGAGAAAAAAATATAGGCCTAAAACTATCATATTTCATTTCGAAATCTTAATGAGTTCAAAAGTTTTGAAGTTTCTAAGAAAAAACTGACATTTCAAATTAATCAAGAATTACCTGAATCTTATGAATATTTGAACATGCAATGACGCAACATATGATTACGCTATATGTAAATCTATTAGCATGCCATACATAAGTAAATATTGACAATGTTTACTGATAAGAACTCCACTAAATCAAAGGCTTAGGATCGTCAATAATACTATTAACAGTTATTAGTGCCTACATTTTACATTGGGTGTACTTTCTATTACAAGTATATTAATATACTTGTAATAGAATAAGTTTTATAATTTTAGTTTTATATTTTTATAGGCTATATGTTTCAATCCACATAGTTTTACTTACATTTTCCGTTGCCGGCAAAGTTAATGTATACTCAAATAGTGCGTAACATTTTATTATTGCAGATTATTTATTGCACAAAACTATTAAATAAGCAAATATAGTTGAGATCCAAATATAAAAATTAATAATTTAAAATTTAATTGCAGGAAAATTGAGAGAATATCACAGATTTGTTATTATTATATGCAACTGATTAGGAATAATACTTTCAATGCTACTGACAATCTTAGTCTTTTATACTCTCATATTCATTATTTTCTCTTGGTCCAAGATTTTCATAAGTTGTCGCCTGGTTATTAAATTGAACATCTTCTGCCTGCACTGATAAAATGTTCTCATCTGATAGGATTGACTGATGAGGATTTGTCTTTTGATTTGAAATGTCTCCAGTTTCTACAAATGGTAATATAAAATGTTACAATCTAACTATTACAATCTTAAGAGAACTGCAATTAATTATAAATAAATCTGTTATAAAAGAATGATCATTGTCCAAAAAGTAAATTTTTAAATCTCAAAATATGTTGCAATATGATTTTATTTACTAATATTTTAAATATTATCTTTAACAGATAATTAAACCACATTGTTTGGTAGTTAGAGCCCCTCAGAGAGATTTTCACATGGGTTTTAATTTTTTGCCTAGCAGTGTTACATATAATTGTATTGTCAGTAGTCAAAAAATTGTATTACGTAACAAAACTAACTTTTCATCTAATTCTGAAAATGTTTGCTGGTATACAATTTGTTGTCGTTGTCAATTTACAATTCACTATAATTATTTATTAGGGCTACAGTGTAAATTATAGTTCATTGTTTTGTTCAGATCGCGAGGTATCGTTAATTCATTAATCTGCAAGTTTCTTAATTAAATTTTGATTATAGTAGTATAATAGAACTCGCAAGTTTTCGTCCATAAGAAATCAATGCTTATATGATTAAGATCTCAAAAAGAAGAAAGAATTAAATAATCTTTTTGTGCTGCCATGTCTTAAGTAACAAACAAAAAAATCTCAGCGAGAGTCTTCGGAAATACCATATCCATCAGGAGAAGCAGTTGTCAAAATCTGATCAATTACAGTTTGGGATGTAAAATACGACATAAACAAAACAATTTTAATTTAGCTAACAAAATTCATTTCATTGAATTGAAATTTAAAGAGAGCAAATAAACAGCTAATAACAGTTCAGAAGACATGAAAGAAGTTAATAGTTTTAACAAGTATTGCCAAGTATTAATAAAAATTTATTAACAAGTATTAATAAAAATTTGGTTTACAAACGTTTAGCATTAAAAATTAAAAAGTTTAAAAGTGTCTTGGAAAATTGTCCCAAAGGACAATTTCTAGAAGTTAAAATTTATACAGATAAAGCTAATTAATCTAATCGAAAATTCTATGAAATAAAATTAAGTCCAACCAGAAAAAATCTTTTCAGTAAAGTGTCTCAGTTTATATAGAAGACAATGTCTGTTGAACAAACAGATCACTGCAACGATGAATAAGATGATAATAATGGATATAATGCCAACTCCAAAACCAATGAAGAAATGTCTAGTGCTAAATACATGGAGTTGTTCTCCAGTTTGTTCTATAAATACGACAGATATTCTTGCCTTTAATAAACTGAAAAAATATAATTTAATCCTAACGATATCTTGGTTTAGGCTTCGACTTATAAAATCTTAGCCTAAGCTTGGTGTAGATGTGAGAGTTCTTGATAACAAATACGTTAATCTGAGTCACAGCCATGTCACCGGCTTATTATATGTTTCAGTTACTGATACATATCAGTAAGCATAGTTATATTCCGTCACATACAACAATTACAAAATATTTTGAAACTAATGCTTTTTTGGTTTCACATCGGTTTCAAAAAGATTCTTTTTTATCAAAATAGCAGCCCTACATATTTGTGTTGAACTGAACTGCCCCCTGGCTTAAGGTCTGCAAAGTCTCACGCCGGTCAAGCCCAGACGTTCTTTACAGACATTCTCTACAAATTACAATACGTAATGACTTGATTTATCAAGTTAATGCAGCATACCGACTGAAAACCGATTGAAACTGGTTGAAACTTATTCAGCGTTAAAGCCAGAATTACAAACATGGCTAATAATATACTATATAATATATAGATTATATTGTATTAATTGTCAATAAAAGATTAAGAATAGTTTAATATAAAAGAATACATTCTTACTCATTAATATACGGGAATCAAAGGTGCCTCTACTTAAATTCTGATTCTTAAACAACACAACCTTCCGACTTACATACCAACAGATTTGTCGTCGTTTGCTTCCTTGTCCAACCACCAAAATATATGTTGTAGAGGTATATTTACAAACGCTTATTGAAAGTTAATGTGTTATAAAAAATCGTAGTATACGACCTTACATTTATAGTAATTTTAGTGCACACAGTGTCTGAAGAAAATTCAGTCATAAATAGGAAAGTTATAGGTAGGAAAATAATAGGGAACTGAAGGGGGACTCACTATTGTAATAGTTAGTAGATGATATCGTAGTAGAAGTATAAGATATTGGTATGGAGGTAGTGCCTAAAATAACAGACAGCAATAATTAATAACAACTTAATAGTTATAACATTGTTACTTAATGGTCAATAACAATTAGGCCTACAGCTATGAATAAAGCGACTAAGAACGAGTAAAGTAATTCATATGTGCAGAGATGTAATGACATATATGCCACCCATTTATTAACCAGTACTCATATATTACCCGTTTATTAACTGTGATCATTTAAAATTATTTTCTACTGATTACATTTAACATTGTAGGATTTATGTAGAACACCAACTATAAAAATGTGTGTAATATACAAAAAGATAACTAACGAATCTTACATGCAGCAACGGTTACATATGTGTTTACTTGATCAGATCCCAAAAAGTTTGAAGCGATGCATGTGTCGCGCCGGCGTGTGTGCTACCTCTTCTCTTAACCCAACTTCAGTTTACCACACTTATCGTGACGCCCTTTATCAAAGCGCACAACGCGACGGTTAATCCGTTTTATCAACGGCTTACGTGGGACGACTGGTCTTGTCGTGGATTCAATTAACCTCTTCTCAGTGTCTGGAACTAAACAATCTTATCTAACTCTACTGCTCTTTTCTTTTGTCTTACCAGGATGCCAGAAATGAAACAGCTCGAGTATTATATAGAGTGAGGGG
>JAQIXG010006501.1:0-10264 GCA_034700105.1 Oconnorella tubifera
TAACTTTTTGTCAGTTGTTTTCAATTGAATAGGTGATTCTTATAGATTTTGGGACGCTGATTCAGAATATGTATTTGATTTTATACAGAACGTCAGGTTTTTAAACAATTTCCGTTATATATTTCACTTAAATAGTATAGAGCGTAAGCTTGTTCCTGAAATGTTTTCAACATAAATATAGTTGAAACAAATGTCATATGTATTTCTCTTACAAATCACTGGTCACAAATAGGTAGACATTCTTAAAGTGTTGCTTTCATGACTTCCTCTCATGTTCTACTGCTGGAATCTTCATGCTTAAGGCGCTAACAGTAGTCCGCCATCGTACTTGAGTTACACCGACCTTGGTACCTGCGTTCCATTTCATAGATGTCCTGGTGGAATCTCTCACTCTGCTCCTCACTGCAAGCACTCAAACCTGCAGGAAAGTAGTCTGTATGAAAAAGTAAAAAATGAATTTTGATGCCCAGTATGCTTACAAGTGCAGAATGAGTATCATAGCATCAAATAATTTATTAAACAGGAGTGCTGTAGTCTAATTTTCTAGATTTGTAGTTTCCTACAAAGTTTTAAACAACAAATTTAAATAGTTCCATGCTGACAGTTCCACATAAGACACCTTCAATGTGAAATGTTCATCCTTCAAAGTTTTTTAATTGGGGACCAATGAAAATGGCTGCTTTGAACTTTTACGAGAAAGTTCTGTATTCAATCTCGAATTGAAGAGTTCAGCTGATTCCTTTGATAGGTCCAAGTCTCTCACAAGGTCATCACTGGGTCTAGATTCCCTTGTGACATGAGCTGAGAAGATGCTTTGTCAGTTGCTTTGTATTCCTCATTCTCATGATCACCATTTGATGAATCGATCCCAATAACAACTCTTCAATTGTAATGGGACAAAAATGGAATCAGAATTTCGTTGCAGTGTGAAACAGAGCACATTGGCTGAAGACAGATTTGGATAGACAACTTTGTCTGTTTTTATTATTGAAACCATTTACATTTGTTAAACAAAAGTAACAATCTGATACATAATCAGTTTGCTCTCTCCAAATCATTGAAATTTAGAATTTAGTCTTACTCTGTCCTTGATACCACTGCCTCAGATTTTTCAGCCAAGGTTTGCAAAAACCTTTGGTGAAATGTGGTGCTCAGGACTCATCTTGATCACCAAGTTTGCATCAAAAATAAGCATGATGACACTATTTCACAAAGTTTGTTATAGGCATTCACTGCTCTTTGGTGCTGAATTTTCTGAGAATGTCTATGGTCTATTTGGTCAGATATAACACTCTATAGGCACTCTTTTTTATTGCTTATGAAGGTTTAAATAAGCAGATGTAGTTATTAAGTATAATTATAGTATAGTTAGTAAGCTGCAATATAGTTATACAGTTTTTGATTGAAACGATCTCTAAAAAATGACTGTACTATTAACTTATTACAATAATTCTTAATGTAAAACAAAGCGGAAATGTAATCGGAAAATTTGGAAAAACCTTTTGTGATGGGGAAATAGTAACTATACCAAAAGTCATCAGTTATGATGTATATTCAAAATATACGAATAGTTTTAAAATAACTGATATTATATCATGCAGACCAGTGTTATCATAGATTTGAGTTTTAAGCAATTTAATCTTTCAGTTTGCTGTTTTAGCAAATAAATCGATAGAATTCATAAGTTATGGTAACTTGTAAAATTAATATTCATTTAAAAATAACTAAATACTTAACTTATAGCCTATGCTTAATTACGTTTGAAGTTTGGATAAGACTATTAAAGCGAAGTACCAAAAATGTAGCTAATAATGTAGTTAATCTAAACCTCTTACTAAATGTTGCAGCAAGTTAACGTTATCTTACAATAAGCTTTCATATAACCTGCAGCTGGCGATTTGTAGTCCGAAATTCAACCGCATGACCATCTAGCTTTGAAAATTCATTACATGATATTTCACTATATATGTTGAATTGTTTAACTACTACGAATTGATCCTTTTTATTGTTTCACTATAATATTTATTCTATCTCAATCCGCAGCAGCCTGTTACGCATAAAATGTATCTGGTTTAAGCGCATAATTAAGTCAAGGTATACGCTTAGTATAATTAACAAGTCAATCTCGAAATTTTAATTTATTTGTAAAACTCTGTTGTTTATCAGAGCAGCAAATTGAGTCTACACATTTTTATAAAATTTCTGATGTTAATAAAATATACTGATTAATACGCTACTTGCCGATTATCTATAGCTCTGCTTCAGAAATTCTGCTTGAAGACATTTTTAACTCAAGGAAAGCAATTTCCATTTTGGCTTACTATCAAAATGGGATTCGATTACATGATAAATCTAAGCTGAATTTCACTTTTTAAAGTTATGAAACAGCTATAAAACACTCTCCATACCCTTATAGATTATCTCTCGTAGAATTTACTAGACATGAGTAATAATTCATCTGTTGCTGAATCCTCAGCCTTTTACATCGGTCCGCTACCAATGGCCGGTGTCCTACCTATCAATATCCTTGTCTACATCATGCTGGGACTCGGCGGTTTCCTTCCCATTGTATTCCTCATCATTATCGCTATTATTATACATTTTCGAAAGCGTCACTTTAATCAATCAAATCCTATGGGATTAAATCACCAGAGAGCGGGTGCAGGACACGCAGGAAGTCCAAATAAAGAAAAGATTCGTTTGAGTACAATCAGCGAGCAAGTTAATCCTGCTGATCCTCATTGGATAGAAATGTCCGGCAATCGAAATAAAAACAAAAATGATTCATCAGCAGTTGTTCCTGTTAATGGTATTCAAAGTGTTCGCAATTCAAACGTTTTTTTCAAAGACGCAAACGATGACATTACTCTCCCTCCTCTCTATACAGATATACTTCACAGCAGAAATACGGATACAAAAAGAGACTCAACACGAAATGCTGCAGCATTAACTGATGCAACGAAAAAGAAAGAACAAAAAACAGCGAAAGATGAATCCCCGATTAAGATCAAGAAATCAACGAGGGGTTCGAAGAGAAAGGACGATATTCAAGAAGTAGCTGCTGATTTAGAGATGTACTATAATCGCTTCAAACGCACGTCTTTGGATAGCGTCGTGGAAGTCAATGAAAGAGAAGTCATAAGCAAGAAAGCAGATACAGTTGAAAACACAAATAATTCTGATGTAAAACACGTTAGTCCAGATCGGCATAGCTATGATTTGGATTATGATCGCTATATGATAAAACCTGATCGAAAGAATGATGTAAATGAAACAGGTTCAATGGATTCTTTGCTCAAAGATTATGTGACAGTTGCTGATAAGCATTACACAAAAATAATTTCAGACGAGGCTGTTTATTATAACAATTCTCACTTTGGTTATTTAAACGAAGGGGCGGATTTACAAGATAATGACAGTTCACGTTTTTCAATCGAAAGTAAGCATTCGGCGAAAAGATATGATGATAGTCGAAGTTCAAGTTTTGGATCAAAACAATACGAAGGAATAGGAGTTGATGAAGAAAAGGCTTTACGCTATTTTGAAAACTTACACAAGGATTTAGAAGCTGATGTAAAATCTGGAATGGGTGTAATGCAAAATGATGATACAGGTTTAATGTTGGCTGATGCGGCAAATGAGCCTATTATGTTAATTACACGGCTCTGAAATTTTCATCAAAATTTATATAAAAAATTGTGAATTATTTGTCTGTTATAATCTATATATTAATATTTAAGAATATATACTGTATTATACCGAAGTAAAATTACACATAAGATCAAAAAAGTTTTATTAGATATACATGCATTATAGAAACTATCTAAAGTAGGTACTTAAAATTATATGCTTACATTATTTAATGAAAACATTCAAGTTAATTCGTCTGTTACTATTACAAGATAGAGTCAAAAAGGATGTCTTATATGCACGCTGAACAAATATTAGTTCTATTAAATTTGATGTTATAATCAAAAACCCAAAACTCAGTTTTGTACAGCCTTTTTATTTCATATAAATTATGACAACATGATGTGTTATATATAATGCATGCGCAAAATTGAAGATACTAAGTCAAACATTAACTCTCAATTAGAAATTCTTAATCGAGATAAGTTAATGCTAATGTCGAGATTATCATCTTTGATTGATGTAGTTTTTTTAATTTGACATTAAAAAGAATTAATTTATTAAAAGGAAGAAGTCACATTATTAACTTGTTATAATGATATCAAAAGAAAACGATTCAATATTAATATTTGACTTATTTAATACTTAATATTTGATAGTATAGTATTTAATTATATAGTCTTTAATATTTGACATTATTTTCTGCGTAAATAATATAATTTTATAAATTTTAAGAACATTATTTTATATATAATTAATGTCCTAATGAACTAACGTAAAAATTAAAATAATTTACAATAAGCTACTTTTACATCGTTAAATTCTATTAAAATACAGTAACAAATACAATAAAATATTTTTACATGTTAATCTAAAGTGATTTAACAGTAAATTTTATCATCAGATAATATCAGTTAATACAGAACCTATTAAACTCGTCTAATATTTGTTTCAAATATTATATTATATTCAAATATTTGTTTCAAACATGTTTGTTGTTTAATGTGACATCAGCCCAAAATGTAATAACAGATTAATTAAGTGTAGGAACTATAAGTTTAGAAGTGATGAGTGAACGCTTGACACTTAAAATACAGCGCAGTAAATAGTTCTGGGCAATTCAGTTTTATAGGATCTAACTCCAATTCAAGTAATTTTTATCATATAAAATCATTCCCGTTTTCATTCAAGCAAATAAAGTTATGGTTAAATTAAACGTCTGGATTACTGTATTATATTAACGATATCTCACATAAAGCTGTCAATTTAAGCATCTTACTAAAGGGTGCAGCTAGTTACAGAAATAGTGAGCTATCCGGGATTCTAATCTGGAGCTCTCTCGCGTCCGAGTCACTTTTCTAATGAGCCTTGACCAAAATTTATTCCTCAAAATTTTAGGTCGAATCTTTGGCATTACTCAACCTTTGCTAAAATATTCTCTTAATTTTTCAATTTAATTCTTCTTATTCTTTAATCTTACGAATATTCTAACATGTTATCATTATATAAAAGCATCTAACAATCTCTCAGTTTTAACTTTGAACACTTTGTTTCTTTTTTCATTTTGCGCTCTATCGTTTCTTCTTTTTTTCGTGTTTCTTTACTGTTTTGTTGGACGCTGGTTTCTGATGCTCGGAAGAAACAGTTTTAGACACGTTTGATTGTTGAACACTGGAATCATTATGTGAGTCTTGATTTTCCTGTAAAAGTTGAAATCACAAGATAAAACAAGCGTTATATAACTAATAAGTAATAACCAGCATTAACATCTTTCAACTCAAATATAATGATTGCAAAAATAAAATGCATAATATGTTATATTGTAAGTAACCTATATATTTCAATAATATAAATATATATTTTCTATTCTGTACACAATCTATATGTACACATTTTATATTGAATATAACCAATATATTGTAATCTGCGTTATATTGTATACACAATTTACATAAATGACCAGTGAAAAAAATTGGTAAGAGAGATGGATTAGAAATCGACAGGTCCAGGTTCAAATCCTTGGATAGCTCACTATTTCTCTAACTAGCTGCACCCTTTAGTAAGACGATTAAATTATCAGCTATGTCTGATACATCGTTGATATAATACGATAATTCAGATGTCAAAATTAACCCTAAACTTCAAATATATATATTTTTTATACTGTGTATATAACAAAATGTACTTATCATTTTTTGATTCACAATTAGTTTTCAACTTTTTTTTCAATGTCTTATACTTTTTACCAATTTTTCAAAAAATAATTCTAAATCAGTTAATATAACGACTCGTAGTGCAAAAATGACCAAAATTGAACCATAATGATATCAACCTTACAGTCAACCACACTAAATACGATGCAAGAATCATATACTAAGTTTGCGTATTTCAATATTATGAATATCCAGTATTTGTTATAATAATTAACAGCAATCTCACATCATTTGAAGATTCTGGTGAGCTTGGAAGAAAGATGACAGCAAAAATGCAGACAATTTGAAATATCGCTCCGATAAAAAGACTGATTCGAAGAATTTGATCAAGAACTGAATTCCCCGTTGAATCTATTAGGTCTTTTAGCGACTCCGTTTTTTCCATTTCAACTAGATCCTTATAGCAAATGATCAACAATGAATAAATTAATTATAAATTCATTATAATTATTAGAAATAGAATAAAAACTAACTATATAGAACATAAAACCTAAAACAATTATCAAAATCTGCATTGATACATGACATTTGTATGCAACAAAATGAAATAAATTCATTTATAAATTCAATAAACGCATAAATTTAGTAAATAGAAAGATAACTATGTGTAATAGATAATAAAAAGATAATTATGAATAACATTATTATCATTTTATGATAACAAATAGGCTAAACAACATTAAATTATAATACTATTATAATTTATTATATTTTTATTCCATAAATTAAGACTTACAGTTAATTTAATATAATGTATTTCTTTAAATAAACTGTATAATATATTAATTAATAATAAATAAAATAAAACAGTACAACAAAAATAAAAACAACAAAAATAAATCAAAACAATTTAAAGTACAATAAGTATAACAATAAAGTAATAATAATATATAACAAAAATAATAATATTCGTTTCAATTAAGGACTAGTATGTTATGTCTTAACCCATATTCTAACCTTAAAACATTTAAAAATAATAAATTTATAAGATAAAAGATAAAATTGATCGATTTTATTTCAAAGTTCTTATGTTTCGTGCAAATTTTCCAAATTTTTAAATAAATTTATTTTAAATGAAATAAAATAAATTAATATCGTATAAATTAATTCGATAAAAGAGTAATTTAATAGAACATTGTATTTAACGTTAAAATTATTATTTAATTGGTTTGTATATTAATTGTATATAATTAAACGGTAATAGAAAAATATTTTTAATGCGTGACCCATTCTAATGGTCAAAAGTTCAAAACTGTATTAGGTTAGGTGTTTATTGTGGTATAGACGTCTCGTTTAATATCAAAACCAAGTTTTCTACATGTCTGTGTAATGTTGTCGTACTTTGAATTATTTTAATGCATCATTTTTTATATTGTAGAGATAAAATCTGATTTGAAGAATTTACATTTGCAGAATTAATGGGTGAGTTTATTGAGAGAAAAAGTTATTTGGTTTGCTAATGTATAATTTATATTGGACTCATTTATTGGACTGGCTAATTTGATAATACATTCAAATAACCTAAATTATAATTAATTAAATTATAATTAATGATTATTATAGGAGATTTTTTATACTTCTCATGCTGTACTTTTTGCATAAAATTTCAGATTTCTGATCGAGCTATCTAACTTGAATTAGAATTGACATTAAGAATTACAAATAACGTGAATTAGACGAAAATAATTTTCTTTAAGAATTTTAAATTCTTTGTAGAAATTTCAAATTGTTCAACTGGTCTCCTGGTAGATATCTCGGTACCTCAGTCAGCGGTTAAAGCTCCGTCGTATCGATCAGATACAGCGGAGACAGTCTCTATTGAACTGGGTTTAGACTTCAGACTGCCAGTGAAGAGACCACTGCGCGATGTTGAAAACTACTGTACGATAAAACTTTAAAACTTAGCTTGCAAGAATTTAAAAGATATTTTGTTATAGATGCTTTGAATTAATTAGATCTCACTTCTTATTTTCAGTACTTATAAATTACAATTTTGAGGTTACGTTTAACGTCTGGATTACCGTATTATATGAATTATGTTGAAGACGTAGCTGTCAATTTAAACGTCTTACTAAAGGGTCCAGCGAGTTAGAGAAATAGTGAGCTAGCAAGGATTCAAACCTGGACCTATCGATTTCGAATTCAGCGCTCTAACCACTTCTCTAACAAGATTTAACAAGCGTCTATCTAATTGATTATTAATTCATAATTTTATTTAAATTAATCACTATTTAATTTCAGCCTGTGAGACAGGAATGCTGGTAGATATTGATAACAAGAATACGTCAGATAAAGAAAATCAGCTTTATAAAGACATCTCATTTAATGGTCTGTTGCTATATCTTCAACATCCTAAATCATAATAATAAATTTAGAAACTTTACTTTTATTTACTTTATTAACTTTAAATGAAATATCGCGGTGTTTTAATGCAGTTTTTAAGCAGGTGCTACCTAGAAAGCAGTTAGTATAGTTTGGCCCAACTGTTGTACCAGCTATCCGCTTTTTTAAAGATTGCAACGCAATTTTGAACACAAAATTGTTAAATTTATTCTATATTTCTTTATCATACGATTTGTTCATTGCTAATTTGAATTATTTCATCGCTTAAAAAGGAAAGTTAAGTGTAATTTTGTAATTTAGACAACTTGACATAGTTGTATCTTTTTTCTATTTTTGCTGTAAAATGATTGAAGTCTTATTATTCACTGATAATAGATTCCTGCGTTCATTTTCTCGATGAAGAAAAATTCAATTTCAGCAGTTCCTCTCTTCTTTCTACTCCTTTGTAAGTTTTCAGTTAAATTTCTATTTACCACTAGAATTTAATAAATCTCTTGCATTCGTTTATAACGAGTATTTATCATCTTACTTTGTATTAACTTTTGTATGTAAACATAAAAACAACCGAGCTACAAATTTGTACGTCACAAAAAATATCGCAAAACGCGTTAAAACGCTCCTAATTTTTCATCTTCGAAACGGTACTTAACTAGCTTACTTTCAACCACTCCCCCTCTCGTCCCACCCTTCGCCCCACCCTCAACTTTGCTCCCTCTTACTTTGTACTGCTATTTAGGTGTCAATTTATTTCATTATTTAAACGTTTCGTGAAAAATACTGCGCTATAATTTTTACAAATTTTTTTATTGTAATAAATGAAAAATATTGGCAGTCTAATTCTATTTCTAAATTTCATCTCTTTTCTCATCAATTTTTTTTAAGAGAAAGAAAAAGATCAGCATTGACTCCCCCCACTGATGCTCCCTATAAATTACTCTCCGCCCATCAAATGGCTGAAATATTTGAACAAGCAAACACAATCGCAGTTCGCATAGAACTCGCAGCATTAAAAGAAGATGATAAAAATTGCCCCCAACCCTTAAGTAGCAGCCCGAAGAATTCTATGGATAGAACCCCGCCCTTCGTGCCATTGGCTTGGGGCTCCGGCGGGGCTTTTACTTCGACTTCAACCCCGGTAGGGGACATTGTCCCTGCTTTGGGGGTGGATCTTGTGGAAGATAAATCAGGGGAGAGTAAAACAGGTAAAAATAAGGACGGGGGGGTTGTAAAAAAATTGGGGGGTGATGGAATGGGTGGTGGGGGGGCGAGATTGGGGTTGACTAGGAGGTCATTGAGGGTCCCTAGTTCAGCTAAAGTTGAGCAAATTAAACAGGTACGGAGTTCATTTTGCGTGAAGTTTTAAAAGATTTTTTTTAAGTTTGTGCAAAGTTGACGAAGATAGGATTTCCTAGTCAATATTTTTCTCGTAGTTATTTCGATTAACAGATAAATGAAACTAAGAAATAACTAATAAATAATATTTTATTACTAAATCAACAAAATATTTTGAATATCTGTTTATAAAATTGATATAAAATTTTATATTAGCTGAATTCTTTCGTTAGCGTTGTTTAATGACTAGTATCCGATGTAAATTAATTCATTTTAAATTTAACTTCATTTAAATTTCTATCAGATTGAGACTAAAAACACATCTACGCGTAGTTCATCCGTTCATCCGTCTTCTCAAATCCTACATCCACCCTCTACATCCGACTTTAAAACGCGCAATCTCTCAAGTTCATCCATTTCTAGTATTAGTTCCACCGCTTGTAGTTTAACCGAAACTTCTATAACCAGTAAAGTTATCCCGAAATTAAACCCAAATAAGATCCAATCTAGACATAGTTTGGTTGAGTCAATGCGCCCCCCTGTAACCCTAACCCGTCCTAAACCTAGATCAAGTCTCGGGCAACCGGTTTCTTTCATGCCACAACCTGGCAAGACAGCGTTGCCAAAAACGGCAAGCTCACTGGTGGTGGACAAGATGTCGGCTGTTAAAAAACAATTGGGGCTGGTTAAACCGTTGAGCGTTAAAGACTCGGGGGTGGGGAAATGTAAGGTCGGGGTGGGTGGGA
>JAQIXG010006502.1:0-10264 GCA_034700105.1 Oconnorella tubifera
CTCCCCTTTCCCCCCCCCCCCTGCTAGGCCTGGAAATGATCACTACATTATATAATGATATTATTTAATAGATGAATACATAGTATTGCTTATTTAGGCTTATATTTCAATTTTTGCTGCCCAATTATTATTCTCAAATTAAAACAATGTGAAATTTGTAACAGTTTAGTATAATTACCAAGCTACCAAAGAAAATACTAAATCTTTCCGACCGCGTCATATATCACAAATCATAATAATTGTTTTAACTGTTCGAGTTAATATTAAGCCAACCGTCTATAACATTTTGATTTGTCTCATCGTTTCGCCTTTCATTGTAGTAAATAAGTTCAAAACTCTTATCTTGTCCATGAACATTTAACACGGGTTGAGGATACACGATACCATTAACATGCAATGTTCGCATAGCCTTATTCTCTGCCTCTGTACGTACAGAAATCAAAAAAATTATACCTAAACCAGAATGGAATACATCAAAAGTTCAAAGCAATGAAAGAATAAATGAACTCAGTAGATGGTACATGATGCATCTCACTGTAATAATGTTATCGTTGAATAGTGTACTTTTTGATAGGCTAGCCTACTATCACAAACAACCATGTGAAAAAATTATGTATAGTGGAAACTGAAGACTACTCTAACAGTGTACACTGTACAGCGTATTATCTCCCACACTTCTTACTAGACAACAGGGACCCTCAACTGTTCTATTATTGTGATAGTGGGCTCTAGCGTGCTAAATCAACTATTATATGTACCGTCTATAGGCCTACATCAACTCAAGGATTACGTAACTTTAATTTGAATTTAAACGCATTTAAATGCATTAAATTAATATTAACCTACCGTGATGCTGTATTTTCGATGCCAGAGAATGAAGTATGAGGACTTAATCGTGCGGACAAATACTTTCATTATTTGTATTTAGATAAACGTTTTTCTACCGTCAAGCGAAAATTTCGTAAAGCGAAATTTCGCAACCGTCAAGCGAAAATTTCTATCATCATAGCTATTAAGTTCTGTTATGTTGGTAATATACACAATATAGTACAATGATTCTGCAATCTTCTTTGCAGTGGTTGCTGATATTTAAGGTCTAATTGATTCACTAGGTTGCAGGCTAATAATATTGGACACCAATGACATTGTCACCATTTTCAATGATGTACTAAACACATATAATATTTATAATTAATATTTACATTAAGTAGTTGTGCGAGGGAGTGGGAATTTTTAAAAAGAAGATAAATTTAAATGTCCAAATTGCATCTGCAAACATTACAGCTAATAAAGGCCTATAGGACACCGTTTCAACTCACGATTTGTAACTAAATTCGTAATCCCCGAGTTATGGCCTGATTGAACCATTTTTGACAGATCTGACATTTTTAAGACATGAAAATACTGTTAAAATTGAAATAAATGATAGCATAATAATCACAATAAATCAGGCAAACTAGTATACTATCAAACCCCACCACGAAACAACATCTCACCAACCTCTCCACTGATTCAAAAACCACTGCCTCCCCCTCCCGCCGACATACAAAAAAAGTATTAAATAATTAGTTAAAAGCAGTAACGAAAGTTATAATTAATCAATGTTTATTCAGCAAACCAGTTGTTGATATGATTCGATATATAAATTCCTAAAGTCCTCTTTGTCTACAGTCCCCATTGTAGGCAGTTTACTGACATACGCTCGGTCAACCACTCTCCCCTCATGCAGGCAGTTTTCAGACATACGTAACGATCCTGCAGGCAGTTTTTAGACATGCGCAACGGTCCTGCAGGCAGTTTTTAGACATGCGCAGCGTGCGGGCAGTTTTAAGACTTGCTCAACGGTCCTGCGGGCAGTTTTAAGCCTTGATCAACGCTCCTGTTGTCAGTTTTTAGACATGCGCAACGGTCCTGCAGGCAGTTCACGACTTGCGTATGGTCTTTATGCTGGCAGTGTACGACTTGCGCAGGTTACTTCTGCAGGCAGTTTACGACTTGCGCACGACTTTCGCATGACTTACGAAGGACGAATGACTGGTGAAGACTTACCTTGAAGAGACTCTATGGTCGAGACTTGATGGGAAACTTACGTATCTCTAGTTTCGCTGTCACAGAATCCGTATCGCAGGAAAGACGGACCTTCCTCACTCGTATTCGTTCAGGGTCCATCGCAGCTCGTCTCCACCAGCGCCATTCCCTCCTACTCCTCGCCCCCAACTGCAGACAGTTTACTGACTTACGCTCGAGCAACAACCCACTCCCCATGCATGCAGTTTATTATTTGCGCACGGTTCTTATGTAGGCAGTTTATGACTTGCGCAGGTTCCTTGTGCAGGAAGTTTACGACTCGTGCAGTTTACGACTTGCGCACGACTTTCGCACGAATTGCGATGAAGGAGTGACCGGTGATGACCTTGAGGAGACGCCATGGTCGAAAGTTATTCGAAGACTTACGTATCTCCAATTTCGCTTTCACAGAGTTCGTATTGTAGGAAAGATGGACATTCCAAACTCGTCTTCGTTCAGTGTCAATCACAGCTCGTCTCCACCAGCGCCTCTCCCTACTCTTCCTTACCCCCCCATTGCAGGCAGTTTACTGACATACGCTCGGCAAGCAAACTTCCCCCATAGTGAAATTCGTTCCAAGTCTGAAACATATGTTTTATTTCATCCTCAAATCTTACATATATATCAAACTTCTTCGCTTTAATCTCTGCCAACTCGCTATATTATAATCTTCAATACAAAATTCCATTCTTCTGAATTCTGGCTTAATTCGGAATTACGTCTTAGATCTGAATTCTATCTTTAACTTTATATCTTCGCTTATATCTCTCCGTCGCGAGCTTAAGTCAACCTCTCTCCGCATTCAACTGCCCCAATAGTGCATGTTACACTTTGCTATAGACAATCACCAATACTAGTGTAAGCTAGAAGCTCATAGCCAATTGCAACGCGAGATGCTGTATGTCGTTAACTAAATATAGTAAAAGGGTGATTACTAAAACGTTAATTACAATTACAATTAACTGTATGCTGCTGTAAAGTAAATCGAATTATTTTTTTAGAATATATACCCCCCAATCTAATTTCTACAGCAATATGATAACTGATAAATAAAAATAACACAAGTTAAAATTAAGGATATCGTGAAATTATATGTGATTCTCTTGGTGTCGTCATCAAAGGCAAGATAAGACATCGTCAATTTTTTTAATGCAGTCCCGATATCAACTCTAAATACGTCACCAGTTGTGCTAAGTTCGACACGAATGATATTGTCACCATTGTCAACGACGTACTAAACACATATAATGTTTATAATTAATATTTGCAGGAAGTAGTTGTGTGAGGGAGTATGAATTTTGGAAAGAAGATAAATTTAAATGTCAAAATTGCATTACAGCTAAAATAAGCCTATATGATATCGTTTTAATTTACGATTTTTAATTGAATTTGCAATTATAAAGCTATGACCTGATTGAACCATTTTTGACAGATCTGACATTTTTGACCAGCGGCGCACCCTCGTCCTCTTATCCCCCCATTGCAGGCAGTTTACTGACATACGCTCGGTCAACCACTCTACCCTCATGCAGGCAGTTTTCAGACATACGTAACGATCCTGCAGGCAGTTTTTAGACATGCGCAACGGTCCTGCGGGCAGTTTTAAGACATGTGCAGAGTGCGGGCAGTTTTAAGATTTGCTCAACTGTCCTGCATGCAGTTTTTAGACATGCGCAATGGTCCTGCATGCAGTTTTTAGACATGCGCAATGGTCCTGCAAGCAGTTTTTAGACGTGCGCAGTGGTCCTGCTTGCAGTTTTTAAACGTGCGCAACGGTCCTGCAGGCAGTTTTTAGACTTGCGCTACGGTCCTGTAGGCAGTTCACGACTTGTGCATGGTCTTTATGCAGGCAGTTTAGGACTTGCGCAGGTTCCTTATGCAGGAACTTTACAACTTGCGCACGACTTTTACACGACTTGCAAAGGACGAATGACTGGTGAAGACTTACCTTGAGGAGACTCTATGGTCGAGACTTGATGGGAGACTTACGTATCTCCATTATCGCTTTAACAGAATCCGTATCGCAGGAAAGTTTTTAGACTTGCGCATGTTCTTTTTCTTGGTCTTCATGCATACAGTTTACGACTTGCGCACGTTCCTTTTGCAGGCAATTTACGATTGCGCATGGTCCATATGCATTCTGTTTACGACATCCGCAGTTTGCAACTTGCGAAAGACTTTCGCACTACTTACGAATCACAAATGACCGATGAAGACTTACCTTTGGGAGACTCCATGATCGAGACTTGTAGGGAGGCTTACTTATCTCCAGCTTCGTTTTCACAAAGACCGAATCGTAGGAAAGATAGACCTTCCTCACTCGTCTTCGTTCGCCGTCCATCAAAACTCGTCTCAACCATCGTGGCACCTTCGTCCTCCTGGCCCCCTTCTGCTGGCAGCTTACTCACATACGTTCGGTCAACCACCCTCCCCCCCAAGCAGGCAGTTTTTAGATTTGCGCAACGGTTCTGCAGGCAATTTAAGACTTGCACAACGGTCCTTATTCTGGCAGTTCATGATATGCGCCTTATTCTTATGCGGGCAGTTTATGACTTGCACGCGGTGCTTATGCAGGCAGTTTACGATTTGCGCGCGGTCATTTATTCTATTGAGCGCAAGTCAATAAACTCAGGGAATCAGTTTATTGATTTTCGCTCAGTGCATAGTCTGGTACTGTTGGAAGTTTGAGAAAATCTTCGGTGACTGTCATAATTTGGTTGAGAGGTGCAAAAATTCATATTCGTTGTTTGTCGTTTTCGCCTTGAATAGTCAGTCAAATAGTCAACCTGACGTAAAATATTTTTACTTCAGGTTTTCAATTCAAGTACGTTTCATTAAATGATCAGTGGTTATGAATTTTGGGCCATGGAGTTTGTTTTAGGTTGTTGGATTAGCAATAGCTTTGGGGAGATGGCGATTGGGGCGCAAATACAATTTTGTAACTAAAGTCAACGCGAAATAAATGTGCAATTTCTAAAATTTTGACTGTAATGTAATTTTAGGCAGCATAAAATGAAATCAAGATGATCTCAAATAACGTAGTTATACAATAATTAATAGGCCTCGGCTAAGTTTTGTTATCTCATTATGACGTTGAAAGCTTTCTATGTACATAATTACCAATAAAGAGTATATTTACAAGAGTATTATAAGCCTATTGTAGAATCTACTGATAACTTACAAGGGCCTATTTACCGTGAGGCCAGCATGGCCATGGCTTTACAGCAGCACATTTCAAAGGGCGGCAAAAAGATAAATTTTGAAAATATTCAATAGTCAGCCAACTGTGACTGTGAGATCACTAAGATGACAATATATATAAAAACAATAAAAATCACTTAACATTAGTAAAATGTATTGTTCGTGTATTTTTTATTTTAAAATTTCATCTATTTATGTCATTATTTAAAATGACTTGCTATTCATGAGTTTAGTCAACTAAGTCCAGTACTTCACTTCTTCAACTGTGATGTGCTACTGTCACTAGCCCCGCATGACTTCATCAATTTTAGTAGCCGTGAAAAGACAAGATTTGAATCTCTTCCAACTTTGAATTACATATTTTTTTAAATCATAATACGCTGATTTTAAAATGATCTTTTTATATAAATGCTATTGTTTTCATTTTAAAGAAAGGGATATATAATTTCCTAACTGATTATATTCGGTTACTTTATATATAGATCTTTGAATTCGCCACACACGGGCAGACAAACAGAAAATAATATAAAACGATTAAATTATATCAACAAAAAAGTGCAAACAAAAATGTTGTGCAGAATAAAAAAATACGCATATTAATCAAATCACAGATCAGAAGTTAATAGATTCTTCAAATTTAGACCATAATTTAGATTTACATAAATGGAATGAGTTTATGCTCATGTGTGACTAATAACATATTGTTTTATGTTCAAAATTTGATTGATGTTTCAATTTATGCGTAGGCCCATCTAAATTGCTTTTGTTATTTAGTCACTTTCTGTTATGTGAACAAGTTCAACAAACAAATTATATTATCCAATCTTAATACATTTTACATCAGATCTAATTAGAGCTAGTTAAAGAGCGTAATCAATTACAAAAATGTTCCTTTCTGCAAATGACTGCAGTTCTAGCTGGATGTCATTCACTCGAGCTGGGTCCTGAATTCAACGGATGTAGGTACAGTGGCGTAGCTAGGGGGCGGGGGAGCGGCCGACCCGACACCGGTCTCTGCGGGCGCCGGGAGGGCGCCAAAATTGGATACTACATTATCAATGTTGCATAGTTTAAGTGACGTTTTATTATTGATGTCAAATTTGTTTCCATAATTCTACAACCTTTCATTTCTATACTTCGTATGCGTTATTTAGATAATTTATGAGGCCTTATGTTTTGTTTGGCAAATCGCTTTTTACAGAATACCTCTCTTCGCTCAGAGATCAAATTTCATCAACTGGAGGCGAAACAGGCCGGGTCTCTTTCCGGTTTAAGCGCTTACAATTGAGCAGCAATATGAGCCAAACAGACAAGCAGCATTCTCATTTATTGTTAACTTTTGACAAACGATTAATATTATGTTAAGCTAATGGCTGCTGAAGCTTGTCAAAATTTCTCAACAAAGGTCTCTATTTTTTTCTCGCAATTTCAGTATCCAGTGCAGGCTGTGAACGTACCTTTAGCAAGTTAAAACTTATTCTTTCTTATTTACGATCATCTATGGAACAGGATCGTCTCACTAGTCTCGCACTCCTCAGTGTAGAAAGGAAACACTTGACAGTATTGATTTTGACAATGTTATTGATCAATTTGTATCGGTGAAATCAAGGAAAATTAATCTTTTGTAAATTTGAATTCGTTATAATTTCAACTTTTCTTTCTTACCGCGCCTTTTCGAAATATGACGCTCTCGCAGACTCCGTCATCATCATTAGTGGTTCAACCGGAGAGAGAATCTTTCGCTTGCGGGGGGGGGGCGCCAAATTTTGACTTTTGTCCTGGGCGCCATATACCCTAGCTACGGCACTGTATAGGTAGAACATTATTAATCCGTATTCTAAAGTATACTGGTAATGCGTAGGCCTAATTAGACAGATTCTCTGAACTGCAGTCCGTTATTATCTATAAAGGAGATATAATTTCTTCAGTACTCTACCATACAGACACTAGCGACAGTGGCGGATCCATGGAGGGGGGGGGGAGCGATGGGGGCGGTGAAAGTTTTACCAATAAAAATCAGCGATATTATCCTGGTTAGATTGTTAAATCTATCAAACGTGCGTTAGGTTGTGCATCTCGTGCTGTTAATATATATTTGTCTATTGAAAGTTTTTTATTCTAATTTCAATAAGCTAAATTCAGACTTTGATCACGTACGTTAATCAGGGACGTCGTTTAATGACGGGAAGGGAGGGCAATTCTCACCCCCACTTTTCAAGAAAATCTGATCGTATACAATGTATAAATGTACTGGAATGAATTTGAAGCATTTGCTAACTATAGTGTGTGAAAAGGGTGTGTAAAAAGTTTAAATTAAGTTCCTGAAGTTAATATATGATTTCAAAGAACTTTCTTTGCTCTGCGAGTAGTATACATATCGGCATAAAATCTTGTAGACGCCGGAGGGCTGTTGGGGGACACGTTTTACAAACTACTACTGGTTTGGGAGACGGACTTATGGTTTGGGGGACAGTTTGGGGGACCTGATTTAGCAAACCAACATTGATTTGGGGAATAAAAATAGCGTGGAGATCCCCCAAACCAAAACTTTCCAAAATAAACTTTCGCAAAAAAATTTTTTCAAAATAATTGACGATACACTACAGAGAGAAACTTTCGCAAATAAACTTTCGCAAAGAAAATTTTTCAAAATGCGTAGTGTATCCCCACTATAAAATAATTATACCGTTATAATTGTAACTTTTATACTGTTATGATTATAACAGTATAAAAGTTTATTTGTCTCAAAACGAGTTACTTGGGTTGACAAATCTAATATATTATATATTATTGTCGTGCGATCAACTTCAACGCTTCGTATTGATTGTAGAATGCGCTACATTAACTAGTCTACAGTTTATACTATTCTCGCTTCGAGTGCTAAAACTTAATTGATCAAGTTATTGATTGGTTCCTGATTAAGTCTAGAAATTATGATTGCAAGGGAATTAGCATTAGCTTAGTTAAAAAATTAAGTCTTAAAATTACTACTGTACTGTTATGTACAAGCTGTATAAAAAGCCTATTGAGAGCACACGCCATTTAGTACAATAAATAAATATTTCTTTGATTTGAATGTTTATCTAAGATAAACATTCAAATATATCTTTATAAATTATATTGTTTTTCATTTAAATGTGCGCGGGTGTGAGTGAGCATTTGAGTAAAAGAACAAGTTAACAAAGATTTGACATGTTAATTTAATAAGCGGTATACTGAATTTATTCATTGTTTCAGTGGAGGATCCATAAGGGGGCGATGGCTACGACGCCCCCCCCCCTACATAGTCGTTTTATTTTATTTGACATGTTAATTTAAATCCTGAAGGAGCGATCGCCCCCCTACATAGTCGATATAATTTTTGTACATGTTAATTCAAAGCTTGATGGAACGATCGCCCCCCACCCCAACAATAGTAAACAAACATACTTGTTTGTAATAAATCAGTGCAAAAAAAGGTAGGCTTCCATAGAGACAGATATGTATATATATATAATGCAACCTAAAAAAAGAAAAAAAGATCGTCAGCAATCGCCCCTACCCCCCTACTGGATGGCCTGAATCCATCCAGTAAAAAGAGAATAACTGCATTGATTCTACTTTTATCTTTTATTACATTTGTGATTTGAAATGCCTTGCACACGAAGATTGTTGTACAATGTGATCAAAATCGGTTCACCGTAAATACAGTAGAAGTTCCTGCCTCTGCATAAATCTCTTATAATCCATATTGTAATTAAGCTGTAGCACATATTATACCTGTTGCGGCATGTACGCTATAGGCTTTTGAGTGCATGGTTCACAAACTTATTCTCAGCCTACCTTTAATAATGAAGTTTTTATAATATAACATTTATTTCTGTATGACAGTTCTGCAAAATTGAAAATAGCTAAAATACAGCGAGTCATAGGCGTTCTATGATCTTCTATTGACGGACGTTTCGGCAACGGACAAAAGTTCGTTGTTGGCGAATTTCGTTTCGTCGAGGTACTTTATGTTGACGGATGTTTTGGCAACGCATCTGTTGTCATCCTAAACAACAGTTAAAAGTCGAATATTCTCAAAGTTCATGAATTAAGACTCGAATATTTTCATTTGTTAATATAAAAAAGTTTTATATTAGTCATGTATTAATATATAATACATATACTTAAACAAAGTATATAATCTTACACATTAATGCATATAATTTATGAGATGTCATAAATGATATCATGATTATAATATAGTAGGTTTATTTACATGATATCGTATTTAAATTGATTGTTTTTGATTAACGGATTAAAAAACAGTAATTACAAATTTAATCAAGCAACATTACTTGTTGAATTTTATATTTAGGAATATATCGTTTGCGAATTGTTCTTTTACGAAATGTCCATATTCCGTGTTCTCTATCTCCGCGTATTGACTTGTAAATCAACTCAAGAGTTATCAATCATTTCTTATCAACCAACGCTCAGTTTTTAATTATAGTAAACAGTAATTTATTATTATCGCCAATGATAAAATTAGAGCACCAAAATACTAATGTAAAGTTTTTCGTAAACACATTTAGATCTTGTGGTTTGTAAGATTACTAATTTATAATTTAATTAGTTACTTATCGGTTAAACTTAATCGATTGCGTAGTTATAATTTCAACGACACGTTAATAATCGATAAATCTTTACAAGTTTTGTCAGCATGGGAAAAGCAAACGGAGAAGCAAATAAGACTGAAAGGTAAATTGTAAAATTATTCAATCGTTGTAATAAGTTTCTTATATATAATTTATTACATTCTTCTTGATTACATATCTAAGATATTTGATTAATCACAAGATTGTCAGTTTCAGCATAAAACAATTTTCTTAAACTTGAATGATATAAAAAAAATAAACATCAATTATCGTTAAATAATAATGCTTCAGTATATCAGTACTAAACATAAATACTTCCGCGCTCTGAATGCAATTTTTGGTGTAATTGGTGTAAAAACTTCAGCCACTGTGCT
>JAQIXG010006503.1:0-10263 GCA_034700105.1 Oconnorella tubifera
ACAGATCTCAATCAATCCCACGTTGCCCCTATCTCAACCAATTTTCGTTTGTAAATAAATCGCCGACGGTTTTAAATAAACCTTTTCTTTCGGGTCAGCCTCTGGCTAAACGAATTGTTTACGATTCGAGTTGAATTTGTTTATCGTTTTACTGTTTCTTCGGAGCGTTTCGACGTCTAATTGCAACAACATTGTTGATGGATGGACGCTGCTCGACGATGTTTTATATTGCTTCTTGTCGTTCAGGCAAGCGAGCAGGTGACACGGTCGTGCTGTGTCGCGGTAATAATATTATGACGCGAGCGTTGATTGAGGGGATTTTATGGCGAAAGAAATGATATAGAAATTAAGTTTATTTTATGATTGAACTCGTGTTTGTTATACTATAGTTTTGGGCTGTATGGTAGATAACATCAGCAATGATGACACCACCAAAGGAAAAAAAGATTATTAAATGAAATTGAACGTATATGATCAGAAAATAACTGAGATGTAATAATCAACGTCAATTGCACACATTGATTAAAATATAATACAATAGAAATCAATATAATGCATAATTTCGCACGGTATTTGATTTCGCCATTTCTACTTTTATTATTTATATGTGTGTTGAAGTGCCCTAGTGGCGAAATAAAGATTTATAGACTGTACACTATAATCGTGACAAATTGCTATTGACTGACTGAACTTCAGAGTGCTATGGTTGTATAATAGAGCACGGTGTTGTTTCTGAAACAACACCGTTAAACAACAACCGATTAGATTTTTTGATCCGTCTTAAATTCATATTGATGTTAAATGAACTGAAGTACTTTTTGTTGAAAACTCTTTGATGTGAAGTATTTAAGACGATATATTTTTTGTTGGGTTTTACAGACAGTTTAGGTGCAGAGTTGGAAGGACGAGAATGCGTCAACTGTGGTGCCCCCTCCACCCCGCTGTGGAGGCGAGACGGGACTGGACACTACCTCTGTAACGCCTGGTAAATTTTTATTTTATTTTAGCTACAATTTGTAACCCGTATTCCTGAAATTATAATTTTGGCAAAATGATGAAGTAGGCCTAACTGTTTTGAAACTTTTCTTACATTATATACTGCGATTTATATTCGCTGTAAGCCTATGCGAGCAACATATGACTATTTCTGAATAGAAAACTTAAAAATCTAACAATTATTATACACATTGAATAGTTTATTATATGTATAGATTACAAGTCGAAGTATCAATTTCAATATAATGCGATAGTTATGGCTAAACAATGAAATAATATTCATGCTTGTAAAAAACACGTATTACATTAAAATGACTGTGTATTATTATTATTTAGGTTTATTGAATAATATAGTTATTGATCGGATCGAGACACGAAATACATCTAAATTTATAAGAGATTAAATTTTAATGTTTGCATTTTGCTTCTTGAAAATTAAGTATTCGCTGTCAATAATAACAATAATATAAAATTTAAGTAAAATTTGCGACAATTTAAAACATTTATGTAACATTTTGGTTTAAATTATTCTTTTTCTTACAGCGGCCTCTATCAGAAAATCAACGGAGCACACCGGCCTCTGTCTAAACTGCAGTCAAAAAAGGTTACATACAATTTATTTTTATTTTTTAAGTACACAGTATACTGATTATTTTAATTTTTTTTGCACTAGTATAAATTTAGCTTAAGTTGTGTTATATTATTGTGTTAAACTGTGTTATTGACTTTTTATTTAAAACTTGAACGCGTTACAGACGCTTATAATGTAAAGTTTCTTATTTCACATAAAGTTTCTTCCTTGTGAGAAGTTGCTGAATATGAAAAAGATTATTCAATCATTTGCATATACCGAAAGCTAAAATACTGATTTTTACTCAAAAAAAATACTATTTAGCTAGAGTCTAAAATTGTATTTGATACTCTGTGTCCTAAAATACTAATTTTCTATCATTACAGTGAAAGCTTTCGATAATAAAGTGCTTTTAAAGTGACTACATTAGGTGACCGATTGATGATGTAATTTAGTCAATTGATTGCGTGTATTTATGTGACTAGACATCAAGTAGACGAGTTGGACTTCAATGTAGCAACTGCTCCACTGGCTCTACAACCCTCTGGCGTAGAAATAATGATGGGGAGACAGTCTGTAACGCCTGTGGTCTTTATTTTAAACTGCATGGGGTGTGTTACCTTTTACATCTGATTCTTTCATCTTATCAAATTTTTCACATTCTTGTTACATGAAATTAAAGTAATTTTGAATAGATAATTAAATTCAGTTTGAATGTAAAGATAAAGAAGAAATTTAGTTATTTATATTTTATTTAAATTACTGAAGCTGTATTGCTAAATTCCAATTAAAATTGATAAGTTTATTATTTGTATTTATGTAGGATTATGTATATTTATCAGATTATATATTGTACCATTTATTTACTTTTGAATGCCACTATATAACACCAGAATTTTGAATTAAATTTACTTTTATCTTAGTTTAAATTTGTATATACTTTATTTTTAATTAATTAATTATTTATTATTTATTTTGCATTCCAGGTAAACCGCCCCCTGGCGATGAGAAAGGATGGGATTCAAACCCGTAAACGTCGACCAAAAGTTTCTAAAACACCTTCAGTCAATTCTAAAATCAATTCTGATCATATAATCTCAGGTATAATCATTATTCTATGATCATTTTCAGTTCAAACTATTTTTATTTTTGCATATTTTAAATTTCTAAGCACAATTCGTATGACTATTTTCTTGTTGATTACATAGTTTCCTGTGAAATGTGCAAAGAATAAAAATATATTCTTTCAGTTAGTAATTTCGAATATAGTTTTTAAAGATTCAATTTATAAAATTCCTAGCGACCATTTTAAAATTATTAACATCATTTTGCACATAGATAAATTTGTTATCTATGTAATTTTGATGATTAAAACTTTTGCTCTTTTATGCAGAAATGTGATTTTTATGAATTGTTGTACAATTATAGCCCAGAAACTCAGTCTGTCCAATTCTGTTCAGGACTTCCTGTTATAACATTCATGTCCATCTTATTGTATTTCACTCGAACTATCTTTAGGTTCTTTTCACTTAATGTTATGATTTTTTTCTGGGAAGTAAATTCAAGATGGTTTCCTATCTATTTATTGTTATCCCAGATATTATGACCAACAAACGCTTATCTGTGTAACAAATTTAACGATTTTCACAGAAAACAATTGTTAACATTTCGAAATTAATGCTCACAATAGTCTATAATTCGTTCAGATTATATTGTGGTATATAATTTATTATATGTAATGTATTGCATACCGCAATATAATCTTAAATTAATATAATTGCAGTATAATCACAAATTTCACATTGTTACAATATCTTTAATGCTTATATTATCATGACTCGTCAAATTTTCCTGAAAAATCAGCCCTGACTGTTAGTTCTAGCTTAGGGTTAGGTTTAGAGTTAGGGTTAGGTTTAGGATTAAAGTTAGGGTTATGATTAGATTTGGATTAAGTTTACGATTGGTTACGGTATGGTTGTAATATAAATTGATGGGCCCGATTTGTCTGGTTAATATATTCAGGATCGATAATTTGGGGTACTGTAAAGTACAACACCCTATATTTAAAAATGAAAAATGCTTAATTAAGTATATTTAGATACAATTTGAATTTTAATCTACACTGAAAATTCAGATTACATTTCCTGCTGCATATTTTTACTTGAAACATTTATAATAACAATATTCTTTCGCAGAATCTAAAGTCAAAGTTGAAAATGAAAACTGTCGTATCACCCAAGCACTGGATGGAAAACTGAACAAAATGCCTTCTTACATCAACGGAAAACTTTTACCAACCGAACTACCTTATACTTATTCTACCATGGCTGAAAAAAACAATTGTAGCAACAACAACAATAACACTAACACCCTGCAATCAATATCATACGATGAAACAATTCACGAAAATCGCCACTCTTTGCTAAATCACTCAACCACCAGCGGATCTTTCTACCTCAATAATAATCCTCGTCTAACCAACTACGACGATAGTATCTTGAATTCATCCGCCGTTGAGAACTACTTTCGTAACAACATGGCGGCCTCCACTGAACGCGCCGGCGGAGGGATACAACAGGCTGAAATGATGACCTACATGACGCCGGGGAATTCCTACACCCCCGACACGAGCCCGACGGTAAGCGACCCCTGTAGGATTACCTCCCCCCCAGGGACGACCATCACGCCCCTCCATAGGGCTCTCGTGACTCCTCCGCGAGGGTTAGGGCGCAGACAAGGAGAGGGTAAACTGGGGTCGTCCCCAGGGGAGACAAATCACTGTCTGCCGAGTATTACTGAGTCATTCCAAATGACTCACGGGGGGACTCTTTTGGGTAGGCAAAGTTACTGAGTGGAGTAAGAAATCATGTTTTGACTAGAGGAAGTTTTAAAATTTCTAGTCAAATTTTGTCAAGACACTTCATGAGGAAATCATCGAATCTCTATGAGTATTCTTAAATTTAATGCGTTTTAAAGTCTAAGAGTAATTTGAGATTATTCTTTTATTTAAAGCAGAATTAATTTTAACATTTATTCTTTATTTAAAGTAAAAATATAAATTTAATATTGTGCTTTAGTAATTATTATTAATCGTCTTTTTTGCCATGTTGTAATGAATATTACTTATTAGCTTACCAAGGTTGAGAATTTTTAGAGCACAGCTCGACTTAAACCTGGGACCTTTTGCTTCCGAGTTTTGCTTCGACTGACCTATTTACTGCAGTATACAATGTATATTATACATGCATTAAAGGCCCACTTACTGAAGGAGCCGGATCTAAGTACTTTCCTCGGTTTACTCAGCCGTCCACCCGTTCGCAGTTGGTGAAATAAGTATTTAATTTATTTGAGGGTTGAATGATGAATTCTATGAGACAGCAGATTAGTCACATCACTTTAGTTTTTGTTCAGGAGAAGGGAGGGCAAATTCTAATAAGCTTTTTAGTGAAGGGACTAAATATTTTTTGTCACTAACAACTCTTATGTTTAAAAGATTATAAATGAATAAAATATTCTTTGATAATCTTATGATCTTTTTTAGGTTATCGTGTATTACTCTCTAACTTTACTCTTCAACTTCTATTCTAACTTTTCTAAATTCATGCCAGGATTTTTTGCTACAAAATCAATTTCAAATCATCCTGCCCTTACCCCCCCCCCCCCCAATTGACGTCCCTATATTACATTTACATAAGTGGGCTGTGATTCCAGGACTGCTGGCTAAGATCAGCATAATTGGATTTATCCTTATTGGCTTTAATGTCAATTATAGGGATGATCTCCCTCATTAAGGGTCGGTTGTTTATGTGAAATATTCTCGTTTATAAAAATAATAGGATGCAATTTACTTGCACTTTGCAGTGAGTTTGCTACAATACAGTTGACAGTGTATATACTTACGTACAGTACATTACATATACAGAGTTCGTACACATCTTGTAAAATATGAATGTAATTTAAATTCTTGTCGTTTATATGAATATTATATAATTTATATTTTATTTATTGCATTTTGCTTTTTATTAACTTATGTATTTCATAATGGTGCTATATCATCAGTATTTCTCTAAGATTAATTTTATCACAACATTTGTATTCTTGTGGAAATCTAAGTTTTGTTTTATCAGCCGTAGAGAACTAGATTTTCATAACTAAATTTTGTTAAAGCATATACAGGCAATTAGTAATTTATGATAGTTACTTCACTCATTTTTGTATTTTTATGCGGACAAACTTTATCAATATATGACATGTAAATCTTTTTTTAATTAAACAGTTATGATAGGAGAATAAACTTCAGAAAGTTAAGCCAGTAACGTGACCTTCAGACTTATAGATTAAAAGTTAATTAAATATATTTAATTAATTAGTATTTCTCAGCACGTTTTTCGCTTTGTTGAGATATATAATCTTGCAACGCAAATAGTGCATTTTTCTTATGTTTAATAATATAGTGCCTTTAACTTGCAAAATAAAATGCCTTCTTTTTTATTAGTTACATTTGTTATTAAGTATTCTCTTATAACCTTATGGTATCTTTTTCAGGTTTTGTGCTTACCAAATAGTCTGAATTGACTAATTAGTAACATTAAATTAATCTTGTAATAATTAGTGAGGAGAATATATGCTTTAGAATGAATAAAATTGCAAGAATGTCAATATATACTTTTTCGCCGTGTTATCAGAAAGGTGTGCGATTCTTCATTTATCAAAAAGCCATTAATAAAATTATAACTCTCTTAAATTATAGCTTTAGTGGATTTTTATGGCATATTATAATAATCTATCAAGTATGTCTTATGTTTAGACATATTAAATTTGATAATAGAGACGATTTATAATTTTATATATTATCTACGGACTTATAACTGCTTTGTACTGTTTTAACAGTACTTTGTCTATATGATATCATGTGCCTTTTTAAATTTAAATGTATTATTGTTTAACAATTGAATTGTTTATGATGGTGCTATAAGACGAACATTGTAACGACTTTCAATTCTTTTATATGTTTCGTAGTATTATTTATTGATTTATTGAAATAATTTTAACTTATTCGTGTATAATAATAGAAAAAATTATAATAAATATGTCAACGATGTTAAAAATGAATGTTGGTGTTAAATTAAGCAGTTTTAGAGAGTAAAACAGTATTTCAAATTAAAATTAATGATATAGATATATGCATACTAATTATATTTACATAATTTTGAGACGTTCACTTAACAGTGTTATCAGTAAACAATTTACAATTTAAACTTCAAGTTTAACGCTGCTAATTCTATTGCAATTAAATATTCTAGAAAATACGCGCTACAATTCTTCCTAATTATTCAGTAATTATAATCATTGTAATCAACTTATTTTACGTAAATAAAATCGCTCTAATTGACTAAAACGTTCAGTATTATTTGATCGTAGATATAAAGTGTGTGTATACAGCGAGCTCACCGTGTGTATACACACAAACATTACAAACTAATAAAGATGAGTGTAGCTTCGGGCTGATATACCTTTTCTTATGAACACTTAATGTAAGACCTTCTTGATCCAAGCACCATTCTTTCAAGTACCATCTTGCTGTGTAGTATACACGAGATTTAATAGCGTCTATTAGTTTAGCTAATTGCCCTTTTGCCCGCTAGTAGTGTAGATCTTAGTCAATGGTTCTAAATGGCTCTTTAACTGCAACTATCGAAGCTTTTTTAAATTTCTCTATTCTGTGGTGTTCAGTTTTATTTAATCTATTTACCAACTTATTTTTTTAAGAAATATATTTCTTTACTCTGTTAACTAACTTACTTTTTTTAGGAATAAAGAAATTATATTAATAAGTGTATCAATAATCACGCGAGATTTATCAAGGGCATGAGAGTCTGTCGGAGAATAAGCAAGATTCGTTATCATTGATTTTTATCAACAAAAAAACTATAATTAATACATTAAAGATTATATTTACTCTGCAAAAGAGCTATGTATCCCAGTATTTAAATCTGGGTTTAAATACATAATTATTTATGATAACACTTTTTGATTTTTATCATATTAATATTGACATGATTGCAGGATTGTTCACGATTCAATTGATATATTATTGATTAAAATTCAATTGAGACAAAAACAGATATTTAGAAGTTAACAGAAATACCATACGAAGAAACGCATCTATTTAATATTAATAATTACTAAGAATTTACTAATATTTTATTTATTATTTATATATCACGATGAAAACGCAATTATGTAAAAAGGAAATATTTCGTAAAACAATAGTGGTAATATTATACAAGCGCCGTTTTTGCTAAGTAATAAAACTGCCAAGTTAATAAGAGAGAAGTGTTAAAAGCTAAGCTCGATGTACTTGAGACTGTTTCCTCTCTGTTCATACACCACTCAAGACAACATGGGTGAGTGAAGAGACCCATGGCGCCACAGAGCGATGCGTTTACTCTTAGTTTATATAAGCGCTCGGTCATGTCTCACGTTGAGATGTCGAGTCTGGCTTTTAAAAAAAATTAAACCAATGTTCCTTTCTTTATTTCAACGCAGAGAAAGGAATGAAAAAAGCGAACAACTTTGATTTTTTGGTTCCTTTCTTATTACCGTGGAAAAAACGAAAACTTTTTGTTTTTTTTCGAGTGAATATATATTGGTCATACCTTGAAGCACCGAAACTTTTTTAGCTTACAGTGTAAAATCGAGTTAAACTGTAATGGTTATTTTTTGTTGTTTAAGATTGGGGTTAGGAGTAGTTATAGTGTAACTGATACATAATATTCATTAATGTTCATAGAGTATTAACTCAAGGCGCTTATGCACCTTCGTATTATAAGATCTACAATAATGCTATCGGACATAATATAATGCCTTCTACTCCTACTATCCTTCCCGTCCTGTAAAGACTCAATCGTCCGAACACTTTAATCTCATCTCCGTTCATATAAATTATTTTCAGTGCTATGTAAGTGGGTATTTTTGGGTTTAAGAATTAGAACTACAGTGATAAACATTAATAACTGATGATTTAACGTTACCTTTCAATTAGCATCTATGTAAAATATTTAATTGACAAGTCACGGGTTCACCGATATTCAGCTTCTTAGCTGACTAATTCTGTGCGTGTTTGTAAAATGTTCTCAGAAGAAATGATTATCAATCACAGGTCTCAAAGGAATGAGAAAGGAATCTCAGGAGACTGAGACTGAATAAGTTTATTATACTGTGGAATAAAGAGCCACTAGGGATGAGTGTAAATCTAGTCATGATATTAAATAGTAGACATGATCTAGAGAGACACCCACCAACAGTAAACTCTTTTCGCTTCTTTTTTCTTCTTCGCGATTTTAGTTCTTTAAAATCTTTGAAGACATTTCTTTATAAATCTAAAACAATAAAGTATATACTGCAGATAGCTTTAAATACACTTTAATATGACAGTTTTTAGTATTTATAACCTAACTATTATACGGCTTAAGACAGTCGTAATCGACTTGTAAACAACCAGTGTAAAAAATATAATTGTTGACAAAACGAAATTGCAAAGACACTGAAACAAAATTTTGCCGGGCAACATATGGAGATCAGCAGCTCCTCTGTGGAATAACTTAAAACTAATCGCAATTTAGTGACAAATGCACGTTTAAATAGCATGCTGATATACTAAAAACGTGTAGAATATAAAATAATACGTTACTGGTCGTATATTATAGTAGTATATTACAGAACTAAGTACGTAGTAAAAGTTATTTATATATAAGTTTTAATAATAAATGCGTGTAGTTTCAAGTCAATATGTATATTCAAATTTGATAATCTATCCAGACAAGATCACTTCAGATAATCTAATGGTTAAACTTGACTTAACTCGTGTACGCGTTTATTGTATAATCTATAAGTAGTATAACTTTAAACGTTCATTTATTTTACATAACAAATAGAAAAAGTTATCAATTTGTTACAAAACATTTCCCCGAGTTTTTAACACGCAAATATTAAACAATTCAATAATTATTGTTTCAATTTACTATAATTAAATAATGCATCGATATTGAAATGTGTATAACTACATAAAGCTAAAGGTTAATCAAACGCCAATGTACCAACGGCCTTTGTGATGAAACTCTTTATGGAGCGTATCACAAGCTGTGCATTATCGATATTATCTCAAGCCATCAACGATTATTATATAACAAAAATACAACAATGTGTAAAGTGTATACGAATATTATTGCTATACAGTGATACATTAAACTGTTTTCGTTTGATTTAGAATTTTAGATGCTATATAATTACAACTGTCTACGCTAAAATGACAAATGCTGTTGTCATTTAAACGATGATGCGAAACTATGTCAAAGTTTTATATAATATCTTGCGTTTTACTTCTCTTGAAATATAACCCGAATATATAATACGCATTCCATATCTACATCGTGTAAATTAGTTCGAAAATGAATGTATATTTTTATATACATTATAAAAAATATATTAAATATTAAAAATTAAAAAAAATAAATAAAAAAAATACATTATATAAAATATATTTACTAATTAATATATTTTGAACAGAAATAAAGTCTTTCGAAAACTCTTAAAAGATATTATATCTATATATATTTATCGTATAATAAAAATTAATATTAATATACCTCCGTAAAGAAAAGTGTTGTGAGGTAGAAAAGAGCAGTAATTCGTCC
>JAQIXG010006504.1:0-10262 GCA_034700105.1 Oconnorella tubifera
ACCCCCAGCTATGCAAATCACGTGATTAGTCTTCCAAAATGGAGTGGAGTAATTACGTCACGTTGAGACGTTTCGCAGTAAAAAGCAAGGGACATTCCATGAGTATCTAGGGAGGGCTTACAGATTCCAGAGTCTCTAGCTGATTTAGTTTGAGATTAAGAGACAAATTGATAACGCTGCAAATGGGCTTAATGAGAATTTGAAAACAGGAGGACAACTGTAAGACAACTAAATTTTATTGTAAACAATAAAATATGTGGCAACAATTGCGAGTTTTTTAACAAATTTTTTCGCTTGAAACTTACTCCCTCCTTCCCATCATAAAAATTGATGGATTAAAATTGACTGATGCATTTCGTATATACCTTTTTATGTATGATAATGTATGTAGATCATATGTATCATATGTATGTAAATCATAATCATTATGTATGTATATAATACGTAACCTTATTACCTATTATTTAAACAGATTGATGTTTTTGCAGAGTGGTTTAAAGAAAAATGCTTTTTTAATCCTCAAAACATGGTATATTCCACTACTGAAGTGTGCTTGATATAATACAAGAGAAATTGTAATTCCAGAATGCAATATTCTCCGATAAAAACTGCAGCTTTTGCTTGATTTACAATGTAATGAAATGCCGTTCGTCCATATAATAATTGTATGCTATAAGATATTATTTTTTCTACGTTAGCTGATTAAGTCGATTATCAGAAACATACGTAAACAGGATATTTATTTTATATTACAGAACAGCATTTAAAATTAATAAATAAAAAACATTGATCTCCAAATAAATGCAGATAAGCTATTTTAGTATAATTTAAATACTTTTTGATATTTAATTTCAGTGCTTTTAGCCGCCCTTCTGTTTCAACATGGCGTAGAGCGATAAAGCTTTGATTCTGAAAATTTATATTTTCCACTTTTAGTCAATTTCAGATTTTTCAGATTTTTATTTTTATTCAATGGAATCATGTATTTTTTTATGCAATTTTAGATTATTTATGTAAATTGTATTTCTTGTTATCGTTTGCCGTCGAATTCGATGAAAGCTTGCGACAAAAAACGACGAAGAATTTATAGCGAACGTGTAGTCAAAACAATAGAACATCTGACAGAAAAGTCTTGCCGTGTAGTCTCTGATACAAACGACTCGAGAGACTACAGCTTCATCTTGTGTCATATATAACTTGGCAGTCCATGGCCAAATGGCGAGTTTGGAAAGTAATAATAAAGGAGAAACTTGTTCATTTAAAACTCAGATTTTATTATTTCCTAGTGCAGCAGATACAAGTTATTCTGCATAGCTTTATCAGTTGATTATCATTAATTCTTGTACATAATTGGATTGTGTTAAAATGTTTAGTTTTTTAAATTTATTTCTCCAATTTTTTGCGTACTCGGTGAATTAATTATTTTATCTGAATTTCTAATAATATTAGACATTTTTATCATTTAGTATTTCAAAGTTGCTAATATATTAATTTTTATACCATTTTAGTGGAAGTAAAACTTCAAAAATTATTATTTTTTAAATCAATTTTTGCACATATAAAAATTATAATGGGGGGGGGGGGTTATTGAGCCCCTTGGAACTCCCAGTTATCTGTTACTACTCTTACGCCTACTCTTACTCTTAGTTGGGCATGTATTTAAATCAAATTCAAAGTTTTCTTGAATGTACAAAATTCAAGAAAGTCAAACAAATATTATAATAATAAAACATATTGCACTATAAACTATAATGCATCCGATTCATAATATTTAATAGATTGATCATTTTTGAATATCCATAATATAGAGTTTCATAACTTTTTTACGTTTTTATCGATCAATACTGCGAATAAAGTATTTTTAATTAAAAACTTAACTGTCAAGTTTATACAAATAAACCATAAAAGGTATCCCTTAATAAATCAGTTCTTTAAAACTTCATTTTATCTCACTTTAAAACATTCCATTATTTTGTTACAATCTAAATTTTCGACTTTTTGGAACCAACGGATGAATATCCTTTCTGCTTATGCTATATCTCAATTTACTGCAATATCTTTCATTGGTGGAGGTGATGTTTTGAACACGTTGCATGAGACTATCAATCAGTTCAGAAGTCACACGGAGATAAAATGTTTTGTTACATCTGTGTCGAAGCCGAAATTAAATATGAATTGCGAGAAGTGAGTTCAAATATAGCGGGCAATTATTTAGAGTAACTGTGTGCAGTAACCCTAACTTTAATATCTATCTTTAAACCAGTGGAATATGTTAACGAAGGTGGTAGTTAAAATGTTAGATTGATTTACTATAAATAACTTAAGCTACAACGTCGCAACTGTTAATGGGTTCTTATTAAAATTGTATCTTAAATTTTATAATTCCGTCAAATTTATTGAAATTATGACTTAAGCATTAAACGTAATTAAAAGATAATATTCATCTTGATAATATGGTACTTTAACATTTCATTATCAACAACATACAGTGTATTTTAATGGGTTTTTAATTGCAATCAGAACTTTAAACAACATTTTGCTATTATAATGTAAACATGTATTAATCCTTTATAGAAGTTTGACCCAAATTATTATGCTCTTCAAGTCATTTTATTTTCTGCCTACAGTACACTATACAGGCATATTATTTTTGATTCTAGACTTTCTAAATGACTTTTTTTATAGATGTCTTATCAATAAAATAAACATAAATAATAAACTGTCATCAGCAACTAGTCATTTCAACAGTATACTTTTATTTTGAAAACAACATTCCATCACAATTCATATATGTGAAAACTGTTACTGCATGTATTTCTTCATGATATACAAACCGCTTCTTCTTCATTTATTTTCTAAAGAAATAAGTTAGTAACTTATACTTATTTTTTTAAACAGGTGCAATACTGAGCGAAGACTCGAGTCCAGAGACGCATGCGCTGTTCGTGAATGAAATAGAGAAACATAACAATGTCACATTGGCTGCCTTCAAGATTGACAGATATGTAAAAACAGTCACTATGGATCACGGATTTAATGTCAGCAAAACAAGTAAGAAATCATGTCGTGAAATTTCAAATATGAATTGAAAAATGAAAAAATTATAGTAAGATATCAGCTCTTGGAATCTTCTGGTAAAATTTAAAAAAATTATCTGATCGTAGAAATTTTTATGTTTTACATTTTGACGATTTATTAAGTTAGTTTTATAATCAATTTAATATATTAAATGCAATAATAGCAATAATACTGAATTATCTAAACGAGATCATCGTTATATTCAACGCATAAATTATAATATCGCTTTACCTCTTTTTTATGTTGGAACACTTAAATAATGTCACATTACAAAATTACTGTTCTAAAGTTTTGAATCTCTTCATTGTTTCTTAATACATCTACCCTATTTTATATTATTAAACCACTTATTATAGTTGATTATAATAATATTAATTAATTTTACAAATTGTAATTATCAGTATTGACTTTTTTTAATTTCTAAAATCTATTTATTATATAGCACAAAAATTCTATGTTTCTATACAAATCATACTTATATGCATCCACGAAGCTAATGGGATTTAGTATCCTTACAATGCCTCTTAGCTATTACAGCATTATACTCGAGTGCTTCTGGGTTCAAATCCTGCAGAAAAAAATGTCCTTGAGCTTGTCGCTTAATCCTTTTCAAATAGGCTTATATTATAACAGAGTTGCACGACATTTTGTACGAAAAATTTATCGAAAAATATGCCGACAATATATCACTAAATTTAGTGAAATTATAGAGTAAATTAAGTATTGGTATATTAACATTGCGTTGAAATTATCAAAAGAATAACATTGTTGTAAATTCTGCGATTTAATATCATAGTTTTATTTTCTATTCAGACAATATTGCAATAAAACTAAATGGAATAAAAAATTACATATAGCGGGTAATTGTAAACATGCCAAAAATTTGATTTCCTAACTATATCCAGAAATTTGTTAATTTATATTAAAAACTCTGACGATCTTTCTGCATTTATTACAGTCTTTTTGAATCTATTTTATATTTGAAATAGCTTTAAGAAATATTGCATTCATTACATTACTGCATTCAAGTACTCGGTCAGTTGATGGTCTGTCCTCACTGCTTGGGTGGAGCATGTGTGGTCTTTCCTGATACCAAAGGACGTCTGCGACATCGTCCCTCGACTGTTAAACAGACGTTAAACTTTATGATTTATTTATTGATTTGAAAATCTAGTCACGAAGGTTGATAATTGCCAAGAACAAAGCATCATACTTTGCATACTATGATAGCATATTCTTTGCATATTAAAATTCTACTTTTTTATCAATTTCTAATATCTGTTATCGAATACCATTTTACCATAAGCCGCATAGAGCTTTAATCTCATAAAAGAAAAAACTTTTTGAAATATATAACAAATCTTGAATTTCGATCAAAGCCCATTATACTGTTTCTGGTTGAGTTGGCTTAATTCAACTAAATTAGAGGGTTGGGATTGTCTTGATCACTGGTCTGATGGGTTATGTTTGTTCTGGTTGATGAACCTTCTTGGATTTTTCATTGAGTTATTTTTCAACTCGATTTATGAAAAATCGAAAACTCTGACTTTTAGAGTAAACAGCAAAAATTCTTAAGACTAAACAACTAAGATTAAAGAATAATGAATAAATTAGCTGAAAGCTCGACTCGAAACACTGGAGTTTACTGACAGCTACTACGACACTTAATATGGAAAAACGAAGAAAGCAATTTACTCGAACACGCGATGAGATTGAGTGTTGTCGGCGTTCATTCAAATATTCATGAGCGTTTAATAAAGGTTGAGAAGCTCTTTTAAACATGTTGAGTACCAGCGTAGCATGTCCGATCCATCTCTTTAAGTAATGTATAAATAATTTGATGGCTTTTTTACTGATAGAACCTATAATATTATCGCTTATATTTACAGCTGCTGTTTTTCAATATATCTATTTTAGATACTAACCATAAAAGTAGCATTGAATATACATTGTATAATTTTACAAAGCGGTCAGTTAATCATTTGTGAAGCAATTGAAGTAGCAATAATTTATCACGGATTCTTATCATTTATCATTGATCCATTTATCATGGAGTTAATATAATCCATTTATCGTCGACTAATTATTAAATCATTATCATGAATTTCGCAGATTTGTTAATGAAAAAGCCAGCAATTGAGCATAGACCCTCGGATATTTGTTGTTGCGAAATAATTTCTTGTTAAATTGTAATCATTGCGGTAGTGGTAGGCATAAAAAGATTATCGGATAACATTTATCGTAAATATGATAAGTAATATAAGTTTTTAGGAGTTTATTAACTGGAAATACCAAGTTTTTTCATGCATTATTATTAATATATAGGCGATTGCCAGAGCGGAAAGGGGTGGTTCAATTATTATTTGCTATCGGTCATTTTTACGATTTTATATAAACGAAAATATCTGTTTCAGTATGTTCGATTCTGCCAAAAGGAATGTTCGCTATGATCGGATTAGTCAATGATAACGTCGTGAGGACAATCAACTCATTTAGTCAAATATTTAGCATGCCTCATATAACCATCTCTGAACCAGTCAGTGGGTCTAGTTCAGATTTCACTCTCTACCTCAGACCGTCCTATCACAGACCCTTGGTCGCACTGGCTAAGTATTACAGATGGACTAAGATCTATTATCTGTCTGACAGCGAGCAAGGTAAGAGATAGAAACAATCTTAATACTAACTTAATACTATAATTTTAGTGTTTTCTTAATGCTTTCTTAACAGTAACTTGATACTCTAATTTTAAAAACTATCTTAACGCTACAATCTTATTACTAATTTAATAAAAAAAAGTCTCAATGCTATATTTAACCTTAAATTGAATTTTATGATAGAATTGTGTGAGATTTAAATGTTTGACTCGTTTTTTTCTCATTTCATTTTTTTATTGTGAAAATATATTGTCAATATAGAAATAACAGAAACAAATTTTTTAATTTCAAGTTCGCTTACCAATTGAAATGAGTCACAATTAACATGAATATTGTATCGATCCTTCATAACAAATAAATATAATCACACAAAAAATACTGCATATATTTCTATAACATACTGTATACTGCACATTTTCCTTCTCTTATAATATCGCAAATCAATTTGAAAAATAAAATCAAACTTATTCTCAAGAACGTAAACAACTTCGTTTATTCGGCAAATAATCAAATCACGTTCGGGCAGCTTTCTTCAATCTCAACTTTTTTATCCCAACATTCATTAGCATTCTCATCACAACCGCTGACTGACCAATTATGGTTCGACAATGAATGAAAAATCTGTTCTGCAATTACGTAACAATGAACCAATCAGGATCCTGTTTAGAAGCAACATGCCCAAGGGTTTAACTTTTATACTAGTTGTGGTAATTTTGTATTTCTATAATATTTTGTATATCAACTAATATAGTATAACTAGCGTCATTCTTGATTGTTGCGATTGTTAAATGCTGCTTACGAGTTAAGAT
Source organism: Oconnorella tubifera (assembly GCA_034700105.1). Lineage (NCBI taxonomy): Eukaryota > Metazoa > Annelida > Clitellata > Enchytraeida > Enchytraeidae > Oconnorella > Oconnorella tubifera. Next base: position 6,545 of record JAQIXG010006504.1, read on the forward strand.
CATTATTGTGAAATTGTACGCATTAATTGTTACATTTTCTAAGCGTAAATAGTTTATGACATTAGTTTATTTCTGAGTTTTTAGAAGGTAAAAACACTTCATTTTGGTGTCGCTTTTGAATCGCTATTTCAGCGGTTATCATTTCTCTCTGATAATACCGAATTTTCACCATATTTTTGATCAATATTTTAAAATTTTCTTTACTTGAAAACATTATCAAGAATGTTTCGAGCATTAATATCGCATCGCGTGACTTTCACGATAGTCTGCTTTCGCTTAATTATCCTTCGCAATATTTTACTAATGAATTCACGAGTACCGACTTATTGTTGAAGCAGTCATCGTCTTCTACAAGTCATTGTTTTCAGTCATTATTTTGTAGTCTCTATCTATTCTCTATAACGCAATTTTCTCTGATGAGAAATCAGATTTAGTCAGAAAACAATCTCGTGCACGAGATGTGGGCTAATTTAGTATATATTTTGTCAATATTTCATTATATGAGTTATAAGATGGAAGTTTAATAAATAAAGGAAATATCGTAGGATTTTGTTTATGAATCAACAGTTAAAATGACTGGAATTAATTATTGTAATAATTATTAATTAGATTAATTAATATTTAAAGAATTCACGGAATACTTAATATGCAAGAAATTATTTTACAGATGAGCTCATCCCAATTACAACATATATTACAACAAATTGTTGTATTTTACGAGATATAACATATCGAATTGAAATATATATAAATCAGTAAATATATATAAAACAGTAAATCAACTTATACTCTTATTAAAAACCGTCAATGGTAACTAGATGATAACATGGCTTATGATTTATCATAAGCCATGTTATCATCTAGTTATCATTGACGGTTTTTAATAAGAGTGTAAGTTGATTTACTGTCTCTTTCTTTCTCTTGCGTCAGCTTGTGTAAACATTTAAACTGAGCTGATATTGGATGTTTGTCTCTTGTTATTAGATTCCTTGAATCTCAATGGATAGGTGTCTTTGCTCTCTGTTTTGAGTTGCAAGTGACAGCTGTGTCCATAGTCGTTTTTCTTTTTAATTTAACAAAATACTATTCAGTGATACAGTGTCAACAGTCCATCTGTCTACTTATTATAGCTACACTTAACTCTAACCATTTTAAATTAAGTTATATTTTTATTTCAAAATGACGAATATTGACAAGCTGTGTATAGAAAATATCTCCGATCTTTTTGATGAGTATATTTATGAAGAAAATTATGAATAGAAATATTTCTCGATTCTCCTAAACAAAAATAGTTGAATTTAACTCCTTTTGTATCCTTAAGGATCCGCAAAGGACTGTATTACAATATATAAACATTTCATAAAATTTTGTATTATAATATATAAAGAGTTAAGTTCTAGTCTCTTTGTAGCGTGAGATCACAATAGACGTGTGTAGATAAGGTCACTGCGGTTACGGTTGCGTCACTTACGTTTGCGTTTCTTGCGTTTGCGTTTCTTGCGGTTGCGTTTGCGGTTGCCTTTGCGTTTCTTGCGGTTGCGTTTGCTGTTAATTTAGAATTAATTTCACAAGAGTTTTTTTTATATTTACAGGAATTCGAATTTAAAAGTGCATTTTTGTTGTTAATAGATTATAATGTATTCAGAATACACAATAACGCGTTTCACACAATAATTATAATTGTTTACGTTTTAATTATATTGTTTTCATAAATATATTAATTAATAATTTATTGTTTTCATAATTATATTAATTAATAATTATATTGTTTTCATCATACGTTTTCATAGCCATTGTTTTAGCTTAAAACTTTATACATATATTTCGAGTTATCTATACGAGTGATTAGTACACTATTTAAAAATTTTTCACTATTTCTATTCTGTATAATTTTTTTACAGTAGTCGAAATATGTTTTTATTATAAATTCTTTGATTTTAATTATCATCTCACTCTTTGACCTCTTATTTCCTTATGTCGACATAAACGTCATTTTTATCAACGACTGTCAACGCTTTTAGGCAATATTGGAAAATTGCTAACATCTTAAAAAATGCGCGCTTGAGGATATTATATTTACCTTTTTCGTGGACACTCATTTTAGATCGTAAAGTCAATTTAGCCACAAGTGAATGTGCGCTTAACTTAACACTGAATAAAGAACTACAATAGCAGTATTACACTAGGTAGTGTTTCTTGTTGCGTTTATTTGTTTTACTTGTTTACTATTTATTTGTTTTATTTATTTGGCTAACAATTTGAAAAATGAAATGTTATGAAAGCGATTAGAATGCTATATGCCATAAAAATATATGTTTGTAAAGTACTTACAAACAATAAGAATACTAATATAATATAATTATATAATAACAATATAAGATAATACACTAACATTATCAACGTCTTGTTATACAAAGAAACAGTTCTCAATTTGTTTAAATCTACGACTGAAATCATTCAAAATTTCAATTCACATCTTCACCATTTACTCTCTAAATTAGGGGTATCACTCTGCAGTTCATTTTTTGAGATTTAATAGAAAATCTTGTGGCTTGCCAAGAGAAGAATTGGCTTGACGGTCTCCGAGATATCATATCAGAAGATCTCAGACACAGACGCGGGTCAAATACGGACGTCGATAAATCATCCGCATCATCTGCTTGTGTCAGTGAATGAAAACTGAATGAAATGCGGTGATAGACAGCGAAATGTGACGAAAAGAATAAGAAAGAAAATGAGAAAGAAGAGAAAGAAAGAAAATGAAAAGAAGGTTGAAAAAAGAATGAGGGTTATTAGTGAAGAACGTTTTCTCTCGATTTCTTTCTGTTTTTGAGATGAAAGTAACAGAAAAACATCTTTAAAGAAATCGAGAAAAAAAGCTGAATAATAATCAACATTACTGACAAAATGATTTTTGCAAAAATGAATTTAGTACACCATCCCTCCCATCTATTAGTCATCTATAACTTCACTAACGTAGAAGCTATTACTATTGTTACAGACAATTTGTACTGAATCGAAGCTATAATAAGCAGAAATTTAAGGGTAATAATATTGGGACAGCATCTGATAGCAGCAATTAAAGATCCTTTGATCACCAGTAAATGTGAGTTATCTCGATTTCTATCGTTGTTTAATAATTGAAAGTCAGCATCATCCATCACTTTACACGACAGCGGACACGTAAGGATCCGTAAGCTTTCGCCGCACGCCGCAAGCGTCTGACGCAAGAAAAAGACACGTAGGCGATGCACTCTGAAAATGATCTTGGTAACCTCTAATCCTACTAATTCAATTACACCAAACATGCATTAGAAGAGTGATTTAAATGTTTATACTACAGAATAGCAGCAAAAAGAAGATTTTTTTTACATTTATCAATGAATTATTTATCTTTATTTCGATTTATAATTAACATATTTTAAGTGGCGACTGGTCTTGAACTTGTTTTGAGCTAAATTCAATTATTCAGTTACAGGAAGATCTTTACAAGTGCGAGAGAGTTGTTTGAAATTATTTGTTCTGACAGCATTTTTATCTGACTTTATAAAAATTATTAGATACTGTATAATTATGAAAAGATGTAATTTAACTCACTGACAAAAATATGACATATATTACTTACAAAAATCAATTGTTTTTATGATTTACAACAAAACTCAATAAATTCTCTCTCTCTCTCTCTCTCTCTCTCTCTCTCTCTCTATCTATCTATCTA
>JAQIXG010006505.1:0-10261 GCA_034700105.1 Oconnorella tubifera
ATTTGCGTAAGTTGGTAATTGAAGTGTAAGTTGATGTTAGGAAGCATATATGATGCGGTTTCTGCCAAATTCGGCTTTCTTTCAAAAATGCCATCGGTAAACGGTGACCAACTAAGGGATGCGACAGAGAGGATGGTGAAAACCTACCCAGAAGATCTCAACACCAGCTTACCCGAGCAAATTGTTCATTTCCAAGAGTACATGAATGAACCTGAATCATGTCAAAGTGGTAAAATTTGTGAAAATACGGGGACCTTTATTTCATTGAGAATGTTTCAAGCCATTGTTAACAATGTGATGCAAGATATTTTTCCAAACATGTACAGTTGTTTACGCATTTACTTGTTACTTCTCATCACTAACTGTTCAGGACAGAACAGGTCTTTTTCTGCTCTGAAACGCATTAAGAATTACCCGCGATCCACTCTAAAAATGAAAAGCTCAATCATTTGGCATTAATGCATGTAGAATCGTCTGTACTCCGGAAATTAAATTTAAACAATAATAATGTTCTGGATCACTTTATTGAAAGATTAACGAAATGTTTAAGTAGTATATACATACGCAGCCTAATGTAGGCCTATATATTTTTTACATTTCACTTTACAGTACAGTAACCGGTATTTTGGTATTGCTTTACTTCTTGCTAAATTAGGCCTAAAGGTTGACTGTTACTATGATATTTTTTCCATTGTTACTTTATTAATTAGGCCTACTTCATTAAGTTTATTTGTAATGTTATTGTAATAAACTGATCGAAAAGAGAGCGTGAAATTCGCGGGGGGATGTCGAGGGGGCCCACAAAAGCTTAAAGCCTTGGGGCTCTGCATGGGTTAATAGGGCACTGCCAACTATCCAATGACGATTTAGTGAACAATTGTATAAGGAAACGAAAATAGAGTGATAACTTTTAAGGTTATCACATACTTTTTTGAAGGAAGCCCCCCTGGTGACACCCTGCGTCGCCACGGTTCAAAATTGTAGTTTAAAGCTTAAAATAGTCCAAATTAATTTTTAAATTCAAAAACATGTTTTTCTATTGAGAAATTATTATATAAATTAAATATTTTAAATTATTAGTAATAAGCAAATAGTAAGAAACTTTCAGTGTAATCAGATATTATTTGTATTCTTAATACAAATTTTAGTAATTATAATTAATCTACATGTCGTCCCATTTTGCTTAGTTTTCAAAACGCCACGAAATACATAATAGGTGGTCCCAAGAGACTTAGGCGAAAGTTAAGCCCCTATAGAATATGCTATAACTTAGCGAAAAATTAATATATTTTCTAAAAAATTTATTAGCATTAATATACAATAATAATATGTAAGATCTAATAATAACTACCAAATTTCACGCTGATGTCTGAATGTGTCTAACAATTATGAAGTTTCTATAAAAAAATGTTTAATTTCAATTTAACCAAGCTCTATATTATGATGATTATGAAAATTTAGACGTTGATTCATTCACGAAATAGGTCTAAACGATTTTCAAATATCTGCCCAGCAACAATCCTAAGGGTTAAAATTTAAATGGATATTTAATTTTTAAAATACATTTTTTTAATGTATGCATAAATAAGTTATAGATGAAACTTTACAATATTTAAAATTCATAATAAAAGTGACTTTTAGCGGCACTTCGATCGAGTTACTAGAGTTTTCAGGAATCAACTCAAAACCTCGAAGCAACAGTTTAATTAATCAAGTGTTTAAATGTTCAATAATTAATAATTTAGTTTAAATTAGTTTTTAAGTAAAAAATAATTGTTTAAATTTATTATATTGATTATTATTTGAATGAAAATAATAATTAATAATTATGAAAATAAAAAATCAGAAACTTCCGATGTAACTACTGATCAGAACGTATTTATATTTTCAATGATAATATCTTATTATTATTAATCTGCGTGTAAACTTTACACCTCACTATCTTGTTTTTTCAATTTTTTTCAGCTTATCGGTCATTTTTGGGCCTCCTAGTACACATGATTAGATGTACTGGAAAATTCTTCAAAAATAATCGAAATATATATGTTGATCTTCACACATAATGTAACAATATATACAACGCAAAAGCAAAAATTTTCAGTAAGCCTACATTCGTCACAAAAGAGATTTTGCCTCTAAACTTACACTTTTAGCATTACATAAAAATTCCTTATACTTGCAATGAAAATACCGGACATTTGCATGTCCGGTATTTGGTCTATTTTTATACCGGACATTTGTCGCAAATACCGGACAGTCCGGTATAATACCGAACACCTGGCAATCCTATCTATTTCCATATTCTATTTATAATCTCTATTTTATTACGATATCGAATTATTACTCTACGGCGCCAGACTATAATACGGACAGCGATCTGATTTAGAAATAATTTATTGTTTATATTTCAATCTATTCTGTGCATACAAGTAGAGAGCAATACGAACGCTTTGCTGCTGTCAGTAGCAAAGTAATGGAATATGATGATGAAGTCGTTGATCGGTCGCTCGGTTAGTCACGACCGTTTACGTCAAATAAGCGTCAGGTCGTCTATAATAAAACTCGCTTCGTATCAACACTTGGAATGGCCGATTCAATTTTCAATCTCCACGCGCTTTGATTGCTCGTTTACTTTTCACTTTTGTGGTGCACAGATGAAATGTTGTGAGAGATATTTCGGTGAAATCTGGGTAATCGAGGGCTGTCAATTTTTTTATCATTTAAGCGATTATTTAGGAAATGATTGATAGGCTATCAATGAAGTCTTTTAAGTGTGAGAAAGATAAATCTAGCAATCATGCCGGATATTGTGGATACAAGAGAATAGATGACAGTAACAACTAGTATTTATGGTGAATGTTATGAATACTGTATTTTAACTTGCCTATGTGTATTAGTGTGATTGTATGTGTGAATACATTATCTCCAATTTAAGTTAACTCAGATTTTATCAAGATGTTCTCGAAGTATATAATTAGCTTAATATTAATATATTAGTAACTGTGGGTTAATGAGTGCTGTCCACAATTTCAGAGAAACAATGCAAGAAAGCTTTTCAGTATTCAAAGTATCATAATTACTATATTTGTAAACAAATATAATATAGTACGTGTTACATGTTACTAACACAATTATTGAAGTTTATACATTAAACAGTTCAGCTATCGAATTTGTTGAAGTTTACTTAACTGTTGAAACAATTGTTTCGGACATCTTGCTCAAATTTCACCGAATATATTGATTATTAAAATAAGATTTTAATTTATTTGATAATTATAGGTTTTTTCTGCTGAGCATTCATTTTAGTATAGCATGTCCTTGAATCACTAAGCTTAATATGAACTCCTTTAACCTATCACGAAGAATATAGATTATTAACGTACAAATCAACTTTTGTAATTTGTAAATTATAAAATATGGCGTAATGTTACAGTAACGATCAGCTTATCTAAACCTTATCGAGGGGTTCTCCTGCAAGCTCGAAGATCTGGAACGATCTCAGCCGTCGGGTCGTTTAACATCGAAAAGGATACAGCGGAGCATAGGGGGGAAATGACGTCATATAATTGCGACAGTGAAAAAGATACAATTATGGCTTACTATTCAAATGATGTTAATAATCTGGCATATACCTGGACGCCGCCTTTTGATGATGTTGGACTCGTTCAATTCGTGTAAGTTGTTTATATTATAAGTATTCAATTAAAAGCTTGCCTCTCATTAGCGTGTCTGATTATTTTTTAATAATCAGATACACTAATGAGACATTAGTGTGTCTGATTATTATTAAAAAATAATTAGTGTGTCTAATTATTTTTTTAATTTGCTTTTATGACATTATGCTACTGATATGATTATTTTCAAAGAATTATTTGATTTAATTTGAAAAAAAATTCTTTTGCAATGAGCACATGTTTTAATATAGTATGTTCTCGAGAAACTGCGTTTTATGTATGACGAATAATTCCTTACAGTTTTATTAAAATTGTATTAGAGTTATTTTAGATGCTGAAAGTATTTATATTTAAGGTTGCGATGCTCTAAATATGAGACACATGTTTTATGATTAAATGAAAAGTAAAATTAAATTTCAAAAATAATTAATTGAAAATAACTAGCTAAAAGTGTAAAGAATTAGATTCAATCTAATAGTAAACTTATAGACTTTAATAACTATTTCAACTTGAAATAGTAATTAAAGTCTAGAAGTTTACTATTAGATTGACTTGAAATTTTCAAGTCACATTTTTATGTTTTAATTGCAGCGCAACGATATATTTTGAAAATGGAAGAATTCTATCAAACATCACGTCAGAACCTTTTAGAAGAGGTAAAGTTTTCAGTAAAACTTTTAGTCTACTGTCAGTTAAATAATTGTTATTATATAATTTATATTAGATTAATTAAAACTCAATATCGCCTGAAAATTCCCTATTTTGTCTACTTTATGATTTTCTTGATTAACAGAAATTTGACAGTAGTTTATCTACGGTATGGTATATTTGTCTGTTTAAACTCTATATACCAATGATTACGTAAAGCATTGACGTCGTTGAAATAAAGTATAATGTCCATTATGTATAGGCTAATGTCCATTATACATGTATAGACTTTTACTTTACCGCTATCTCTAGGTGATCATTATTTTATACTGGAATAATTGAATAAACAATTTCTTCTAGTGAAAGTCCAGGACAGTAAAAGATGGCTCGTCTCTTTTCATCAGTGCGCTTTTAAGCAAACCTAAGGGATGAATATATTAACTGCAGTATAGTAGCTATCATGACACCCTGAGCATAGTTTCTCTATCTGACCAAGTGATAAAACAATACTCAAGGGGAACGTTCAGCTGCAACTTTTCAGAGAAAAAATAAGCTAGCAACATTCAATGAAAAATAAGATAGTCGTAATTGCAATATAGGTTAATGGAAAAAAAGGATCAGGCTTACAAGATTCTCCGTGTTTAATTCGGTTAAGTTATTTATTGGTGTACATAAAAAGGCTTTTATAAAATGTTGTGGATGGATGTTTAAATTCTGCATCCGTTTTGCCGCTTTAAGGCAAGACACGTGACTAGGATCACGTGATCCAAACTGGTAGTCACATTTTCTATTATGATTTAAAAAGGTAGTCTAGTAGTTCAGCTGCAGTATTAAAAAGTGATCAAATTATTTAGAAAACTCGAAACTGAACAAAAATTATGATGGAAAATTGATAGGAAAGAGAAGAAACAATGTTTGACTAATTTATGTTTGAAAAATGTCCAAAGTGAATTTTCCAAGACTGACTACATATAGCGTCAGTATGTAAAATAGTCAAGAAAGTACGAGTATGCAGAATAATCACTTTCACGAGTCATAGGTTAATATTCTCGAAAAAGTACATATTGTAGTATTCACTACTGTTTGATAATATTTTGTTTTTATTGCTTTCAGGTTTTCCATCAATAGATTTGAGCAGTTGTGGAGTTACAAAAGGATGCTTTAGGTTAGTTTATACTGTCGAACATTATTCTGGAATACCGTAGTGTTTTTAGCAAAATAAAATGTACTTCTACCTCAAAATTGCCTCATTTTTATCGCTGATAATTGTGCGACAGTGCGAAATTATATAAAAGATTCCCAAGATTATATTAAATTAAACAGAATTATTTATGTAATGTAGCAACAAAAATTACACAAAAATATGTCATATATAAAAAAAAGTACTGCACTCTACTCAATCTGAAGAGTCCTTTTACTGGTTATATTGTAAGACGTCTGTATAGAATTAGTTACAATATATGTGCGGTGAAAAGAAAGTTCCGTTGCTTTCAAAGAAAAAGACTGTATTGAGAATGTGATGATAATCATGTAAAGAGTCAGTTAATTCTATTATGTCACTTGTTGCTGGGATATGAAAGACTTTGACTGAAATGAAAGCAAGATAAGTAGATTAAAATAAAACAAGAAATAATTTGCAGACATCTATTTCTGAAGTATTCAGCTGGAATATGTGAGCAAGCGGACCTATCAAATAGACTACAACGATATAAAATCTTATTAGTATAATTTTGAAAGATGGATTTATTTCTTATATCATTTTAATCATTCTGTTGTTTTTGGTGAGTAAACTTAATTATACTTTATGAAATAAAAAAAACATATTATATCACTTAAAGACAGTAGTCAGTTGCAATTGGCAACAGAAAGATGCAAGACTCGAGATCTGCAGCGACTAATTTATTTCTATATTGAAATAAACAACAAAAACAAAGAGCAAATTTTTGTCATGTATACTGTGGATTGATGAATCGATTACAGATGTTAGTGAACGTAGAATGGAGACTTTAAAATAAGAAAATTTAACATAAAAAATTCAAAATGATTGACGAGTTATGATAGAATTAAAGATTTGAATTCGTAGAAAAAGAATATCGAATGCATCAGTTCAACCAATTATCAAAGTAGTTAGGCTACTCACTAATAAGTCAGCAGTGTATATGCGATTATATAATAACGCATTAAATAAATTTCAAAACACCATATTTCAATTCGTATTTTTCATTGTCAAACCCACAAAAATAGTGTCTTGTTAGAATCGCGGTGGTGATTAAATGAAAGTCTACCCAGCAAAGTTTTTGAAAAGTGACTCGATAATTGCATTATTATGCAAATATTGATAGCGCGAAATATCATATTTATCATTATCTAAAAAATACTCATGAATACTTAAACGTTATACACTCAATAGGTCGCTAACCAAATCAAGAAAATCAAAATCAAAAATCAAATCGAGAAAATCAAAAACTAATTTGTCAATCACTTTAAATTAGCTCGTTTTTAAATGTGGCTTTTAAAAGAAATATTGCTTTGAGAGTATTATCCCCATCCCTCATCCATATTATATATTTTAGTACTTATTTATTTAAAATTGAATGTTAGTATTTGTTTTGTTATACAATAATCAAATTTTATTGACATATTTAACTAATATATTAAATTAACCGATGTATACGATGATTATTTTTAATGCTAATTACCACATGCATAGATACGGTGTAAGTGAATGCAACGCAAGTACTTGTGACTATCTATTGACTTATCGCGTCATTGGCAGTGACGTTCAGTTTGAAATGGGTGGTAATGATGACTGGGTGGCTGTCGGCTTCTCGTCTGATAACAAAATGGTTTGACACATTTTTCGATTTAAGCCTTTATATTGTTTTGGTTTCGATCAAAATATTATGAATTGCTGAACAATTCAGAATATTTTGTCAACTTTATGGTCGTAATTGTAGTTATTTTACTGACTCTCTGGGAAATAAAATAATTTAGACTCTGTATATATGTAGTTGAAATTTGTTCACCTATTGTTAACATACAAGATATTGTTTAATTTACTTAATATGTATTTTGGAGCAACTTATTCCTAGTATTGATTACGTGATTGCTATATTTATGGTTAAATGCTATTATAAAAGTCAGCTGTTATACAAATGTATTAATATAACAAATAATAGACAAATATAATAATCAACAAATATAATTAATATTTTGTAACTTTCTTTAATCTTAATTCCTTAAGAGCTTATAAGATCATTTATAAGAGATTCTTAAGAGCTTATAAGAGTTTATCTTATAAGAGCAATTAAAGTAAATGAATCCGGAAGAATGTATAAATTTAGTTTACTTTTTTATGCTTTATTGCAATTCTATGCATTAAAAATAGTCTTCCCAGGAGCTTAATGGCCTATAAAACTCTTGACTTTTAAACTACCAGATCCTAATTAATTTCATTATATAACTTTTTCGTTTTTAACTATTTCAGGGCGGTCATGAAGTTTTCATGTGTCTACATAATCGCTATCTACCCGACGGTTCAAAGTTAGTCCGCCGCTACGTGGCAGAGCTAAGTCATCAGACTCCCATACTTAAAGGAAAAAACTCTCTTTTTGATGCAGAATCAGACAATTCTAACCTAGAGAGAGTTTCTTGTAGGTTTAAGCGATCTCTCAAAGTGAGAGCGAATGATCAGGACGCGTTCAGTGTTGATCTCAGTAATAACTGGTATCAGTTATACGCATGGGGACAGCTGTCATCTAGTGAGTAAAATGTTAATATTTTGATAGGTTTTTTCATTATTTAGTGTTACTCAAACATCTAAAAAAATGTAACTTTTATTCTCTTTAAAAGAAGTACAAACATAGTGAAGAGAATGAGAAATAAATATTCACAAATTGTTTACAATATATTGCAAACATTTACAATGTACTGCATATTCTCTGTAAATGAAAGCGGGTCTTAAATATTTTAAATATTTAAATTCAGTGTTTAATCCTTACTTATGAAAACTCTTAGCGTATTGACATTTTAAAATCTTGTTTAAATTACAATCCTAACGATCAAGTACAGAAAGTTTTCCTGGTATATCATTTGGCTGTTCATCTTCACGATTCTGTAACTAATTAACAATGAGCTGTCATTTAAAGACTAGTCACTCGGGAAACATCTGAAAAATATCAGTTTTAAAACTTGCTTTAAACTCTGTTACTTCTCTAACCCGATGCTTAACTTTATATCAACTGTAATGAAATAAGTATATTATTATGGTTCTAGGACAATTCTGAGCGGACCCTAATAAAAAAATTATAATATTTAATTTTTCTGTACTGTTCTCTCCTAATTGTCCGACTTCGAATAGCCCGGTCACCACTATTGACTATTATTGTTATTATTTTCCAGGTGGATCATTATTACGTCACACTTTAGACAAGCCACCTACTTCCAGCAACAAACTCACTTTGAGATCAACCAGGAATGAATTCATGATTAGCAGCTCTGACGTCATCGACCGGGTTCCAGTGTTTATGACAACTTTTTTCTGCATTATATACATCTTTGTCTTATAATTATTGTGCTGATATTTTTAACTTCAAATGTATATATAAATAATGTTGACAATTTAAGAATATTTCAAGCTAGGGAAATTTGGCAAATTCGCTTATGCACGTGAGATTGTTAATTATTTATTGTATAAATGTAAATTTATGCAGTTGTATAAATATGTATCATTGTGTAGGGCCAACAATTTATTAATATTATTAATAAGGTCATTGTAGTATCAGAATTTTAAAGCATTTTATAACTGCAGATGATAGATGTTAAAGAGATATATTTTTGTTACTGTGGAATATTTTGAGATTCTTGTAATTATGGAACAATAATTTAAATTATGGAAAAATAATTATAAGTGCAAAAATGTCTAAGTACTTTATTCAAATTAAAGTTATATTTTGTCCTATATATTGAAGTTATTGTGTTTCACATATTTATTAATATAAAATTAAACTAGGAATACTACAATTAAAGTGAATGTTCTAAATTTTGTATGAGGCAATGCAAACGTTTACAGTAAGTCAACTTGAATCTGAAAGGGATAATATTTTATACTATAATAATCCCAAACTTGGAGTTTAATATATTGCAAGTCATTGCTTTAATAATAAATCATAAATAACTAAAATAAATTCAGAAATTTAGCAAAAATGTAACTTTTAAATAAAATAAAATGCGGCACATTTAATGATACTTATAATAAGCTGAATAAAGTCAAATTGAAAAAATTGAAATATAAGATTTTAAATATAGTATAAGAATTATATAACCTTTAATTTAACTTTAATTATATCATAAGTAGCGCGTTAGCGCGTACGTATGATATACTTGGACCCCCCATTTCGCCTAAGCCACCCATACAGCTATAACAGCCGGGAGTTAAGAGGTCGAGTTTTTTGTAAACTGTAGAGGATGCCAACACATTTTGACCATTTTCTTTGTTTGACTGTAAAGTGACTTCCGGTCGAGAAAATCCCAATTGTTCGTTACAGTATGAAATATGCAAAATTATTTCTTTGATCGGGGTTTGTGGTTCGAGTTTCAGTGATACGATGTTGTAAGTAGCGGTGAACATAGCCTATAAAAATATCTCCAGACGTTGTATCGAATTTTATCGATAGATAGCTTCAAAAAAATTATTGCATTTTTTGTTTTTTTATATTTATTTAATATAAAATATATTTGAAAATATATTTTATATTCAAAGATGAGTTTATTAACAAAATATAGCAATGCAAATTGACATCAAAAAATAAATATAGAATAGATACATAGTAGAAGAAATATAAAGATAGTATCTACTATTAGTTTACAGTACACAGAGAGTTAATAGTTTGCACAATCACGTTCAAAAATTTACACATTTAAAAGTTAAAAAGTGTCTT
>JAQIXG010006506.1:0-10260 GCA_034700105.1 Oconnorella tubifera
GAGATCAAATAATTGAAAAGTAATGCAATTAACTATTCAAACAAAACAAACCTGATAACAAAGAACTGATCTATCAAAAGGGTCCTGTGAGTATCTTAAAAACCATTGCGTTAAACTAATCAACTAGTCATTTCAATGACGCAGATTTTGTTTAATTTAGCTTTATCTGAACTTCTTCATGTACTTTATGTACATCTGATATATGAATAAAGTTCATATGAATAAAGACAAAATTTTATTCTTAACAAATATGTAGTAATCTAATACCTTTAAATCTGTATAGCTAGAATGTGATTCAGGGCAATCCTTCATAATTTGATTCAACAACAATGCATACTTTCCCATACGTTGAACTGGCTTAAGAAGATAGCTGCTCAAATTCATTTTATCTTTCAATTCTCTCTGCTTTGACTGAAATTATATCAGAAGTCATGTTATATCAGGTTTTCCAATAGGCCTGTAGGCTGTAACTATAAATAATCTTAATATGCATTGAGGTACTTCAATGATATATGAAACATGATATATCATATGACACATGAATATATATATCATGATATACCTTAATTTCTAACGAAATTGAGTAACCAAGACCATTCAAATCTTGAAATATTCATGAATTAAATAATATTGAATATTCAAAACACGAATAATCATGACTTAGTATAAATGAATATTTATGTAAACAATACACATAGACTTTTCATTCTTTGGTTTCAATTTATTCTTAGTTAATATAGAGGCCTTTAAATTGTGTTTCATTGTATATAGGGACTAAATGCTGAACTACGCTATATTATACAATAATAGGTATAGAATTATTTCAAAATAATATTTAACAATAAAACAATTAATATTTTATAAAACTAGCAAAAATGACTAGATCATTGCTCCCTCCACAAACTCCAGTAGCAAGAGATGTTAAAATTTACATTACATATCAGATGAAATGAATGAAGTTTTAAGTATATTTACGTAACAAATGGCTGATATTTTTCAAAAAGTCAGTTTTTAATGAATATAAATGACAGATTGATTTACCTTGAAATACTCCGCACCATATTCTGTCATAAGACTATCAGACTTTGGCTTATTCTTGTTATACAAAGCATAGAGAAAAAACTCAGATTCCTGCATGAAAAAATATTAAGTAAACATTAATGTTAGGTCTAGAGTCTAGACTCTAAAGCTGCAATGACATTAATGAAAATAATATATTAAGCGAAATATAAATAATTGTCAAAATAACTTTTGTTTTGCTATATTTTATTGCAAAATTTAGTTTAATAAAATATTGCATGTACACAGCACACAATAACACATTAAATTATCAAGTACATAAATAGCAATTAATAATTAATGCTAGAAATGAAGCATACATATATATAGATGCATAAAACAACGGTAAGCTTACTTTTAGATCATCATTATTTGATTTGAGCTAAACAACATTTAAAACAATGCCACCAATATAAAATAATTCCACACATAACAAGTGCAACATTTTATATTTTATATCACTTAAAGGACACCTTTATAAAAGCCACAAATGCAGAAAATATATCCGTAAACTTACATGCTGAAGAAAGCAAGATCCCAGCTCATAAGGAGTTTCTTGACAAGACAGAATCTTGTCATAAAATTTCTGACTGTGAAACTCGTAGATTTTCTCAATATTCTCAAAGATGACGTTCTTTTTTCCACGAAGCGGTTGCACGATATCTTCACGTAACATCTCTGGTACATAGTTGTCAATGACGTACTGAAGTGAAGCGATGTAATCACGCTCAGTTGAAAACAGCTCACTCATTACGAGAGAAAGCCTGAAAATAAATAATAACTAGTTGCTAAATCGGCTAAAATTTAGGAAAGATACTAATATGGCCAATACTATTATGCTTATAATACTACCGGTACATATAAATAGTATATAGATAAATACTATACACATATATAGCCCTTTCGTACAGCATTCATTCATAGATAGATAAACATATGAATGAATCAAATAGTTCTCCCAGATTATTTCAATGTAAGAATTCCTTACTTTCTCCATTAAATCTTAACCTCAAAAAAAGACAATCTCAATGTCCCACCTTTGTTTCTTGAGTTCCTGGTCCACCAGGCTAGGATCAAGTATTTGTTTGGATCCCACTGATACACCGGGTCCAAAGGCGTGCCGGTTTCTATAAACAATCTGTACACCGGACGATGGTGCCGGTGACCAACCGTAGCGACATCGCATCGAGTCATATGACACAGGAGCGTGCTGCGGGGAGGGATTGGGTGTCATCTGATCTTCATTGACACTGCGCAATAAAATGGTGTCAAATAAAGAGCATGCACAAAGGGATTCTTGCATTGGCATTTTTTAAATAATGTAGAAATTTGATTTCTTTGATCATAACAGGTTACAGCAACAATACAGCAAGATATATAGCATATCAAGTTTTTAGAAAAGTTAGCAAAAAAAAGTAAGCATGGACAAGGTATTTTCAATGTAGCACAATAGATGAAACATAGTAACAGTTATATGGGATTAATATACATAAATTAAATGTACAACAGAAAACTGAAGTAGGCAATAAGCAGTAAGTTACTTGCACTACAAAACTATTAGATATTGATACACAGTTCACAGAATATAAAATATGCTTTCTTTCCATGCATTTAAATAATATATATGCATTATATACGATAATAAACATAATGTCTCAAATATTTTCAATTATTAAATTAAATAAAAACTCACAGTACATATTAAACAACATATTGGTCTCACCTTATAATTTAGTTGTTAAGAAATAATTAAGTAGCATATTCTTATAATTATAGCAGTGCACAGGTATAATAAAAACATTTTTTAAAGTAATCATAATAAATAATCAATATAAATAATGTTGTGTCACCTAGTGAAATTGACAAATTCCGCTATTACACTTCTCACATTCTTATTTAAAGTTAACCTTAACTCCAAAAACTTTTAGTTTACATTATCTCTGGAAAAAACTTACATCTCTATACATTCAGAAAATATTCACACACACTTACCCGGGCAAACTTTCAATGCTCGTTGTTTTCGAAAACAATGACTTTCTACTACCTCTCCAGTTCAACTGCGCAAATGAAGCTCTATTCGAATTCTCCGCTTTTCCATCCTGGGTAAACATACTCAGCGCTCTTTTAAACATCTTCCAGCGCGGTTTTCTCGTTCTCTCGTCCAACATCGGAGCATCCATGGAAGCCGGAAGTGTGGAAAGCTTCCTCGTGGACACGGAATCATTCTTTTCCGGCTGCTCCTCTTCCACGATGTTCCAGAACATCGAGCGATCTTCATACCCGGAACAATCCGCCGACATGCGATTATATCTAGGCGAGAATCGAGTGTCATTATCGAACGAAGGGCGCGATCCTTCATACCAAGATAAACTGCGATCAGATTGTCTTGTGGCATCGTCAGATCTATTCAGCATGTAAGTTCGTACATCTATGAAGGGCACGCGGTTTGAATGAGAAGCATTTTCACCGGCGTATGACTGACGACGAACAAGACTCAAGTTGGAGAGTGGCGTACTTGCCCAGTTGTTGAGGAATGGCTTTTTAGGACGCATTTTTACGACATCCTCTGTGCTTGATAGAGGGGTTGGTTCGAGGAGATCTTCGTCATCATCAGCGCATAATGGAACGAATGAATCGAGATCAAATGTCTGAACGATGTTTGATTTTACGTCATTCATAATTACATCATTAATTGCAGTATCGGTATTTGCATTTGCACAAAGAGAATAATCAGAAATATCCTTAACTGGAGATAAATCCTTCGAAACTAAACATTCGGTTGCATCTATATTATTTAAGTTTACATCCAACAATTCTTCTAGAATAACATCCTCTGTCCTGAAATTAATTTTACCGTCCGACCGCGAACCACAAGTGAAGCCCTTAGCTGATTTTCTGTTGGTTTTTCCAACACGATTTGATAAGTTCCTAATACGTTCCTGACACGCTGATCGTTTAGCTCGCACCATGAGTTCGGTTTCGAAACAACGTCGTTGAGAAAGAAGCCATTGTTCGGAAAGTTGTTTATTGTTCAGAGAAGCCACTGTGTTTTCTCGACTGGAAAAGAATTCTAGAACGTTCAGTGGATGTTTGGTAATGTAGGCTTCGAGTTGAGTGAGTGAGTTTCTTAATTCATCTAAAGACATGTCCGGTCGTAGAGTGAGGTTGCTGATGAATTTGACTGTAACAACCGCCCATTGATAGGCCTGAGATCCAAATAAGGAATTAAAAGAATTAGAATGGTCATAGAAAATCATTAATAAGTGCATATTTCAAGACAATAACTACATTTTCTATACACACATTCAATCTAGTTTCTGTAATTCTCTACACTTTTGGTATGTATGTAACAAACTAGTTTTTATTTTTAGTTATATGTTAGTACAAATAGCATCATGTAGCATTTAATATTTATCAAAAATCAAATATTATAGATTAAAATTTCTCTGCAATTCACATACTGGATATACCCTAGCTATATTTCTTAATATACTCAATACATATAAGAAATTAATTACACAGAAAATAACCTTATCGAGAATCTGAAAACATTCGAGAGTATGAGAGACGTTCTTTTGCAAATTTTCAAGTCGCGATTCAAAATTATCAAGTTTAGTCGTGAGATCAAGACAAATATCTCGTACACTGGATAATGTTGTGTCATTAACCAAATCTTTCCTTTGCATCAATGTGTGCCCAGCTTCTAGCACTTTACGACAAAGCTCAATCTGAGACTGAAATAGAGAAAAGTTTGCTATTATCTTTGATATTAGAGAGTAGAAGCCATTTGTTTACAAATATCTGTATTGCAAAAAAATATTAGAAACACTTTAAGAACTGGTAATTCTTATTACAAAATATGATTGATGTCATTAATATTACTATTATTTATTATGCAAACTAATCATGAAAGTTTAACCTTCAGCCAAATTAATATATAGTATAATAAATTAACTATTAAAGACAAAGTATTTAGCTAAAAAGAAACAAAATGAACATTAATTCATCGAATTAACGATTGAATTCACTTAATTAATTACTTGAAGTTACTTCTTTTAAATAAAGAATTTAAATTTGATGAATTTTTCAAAGAAAATGAATACACCAAATTAACAAAAAAGCAGCATTTGATATTCTAAAATATTTATAAAAAGCATTTTATTTTCACAAAATATTACTGGTATATAATATTTAGTATAATATCACAAAATATTACTATTATATAGATTAATGAATATTCTAAGTATTATATAAAAAAATGAAATTATATATAATTCTTACAAATTGAGCTTGTCAGATTTAAAGAAATCTATATCAAGTAATTCTAAAATTAAGTATCACCCAAATATATAGCTAAACGAGAATGTATTATATATATTATATTACTATTATTTTGTATTTTATTACCAAGGCTTCAGAATGCAGTGATTCCAGTTTTTGTGCTTGTAATTCAACACAAGTTAGATTCTCAGCTGGCTGTTTATTTATAGTGAGAATTTCGAGACCTTTTGTAGAAATATATAACAGAGTCTGCAAAACAAAATAGCTTGATTAATTTAATAAAGATCATAGTATATATCAATGAAAAATAATATCACATTTCTAAACACAGAAACCAATGGATAGCAATGAATAATTAAGCTATACTTGATAATATTTATGAAAGAGAGTATAGTTTCCAAAATATAGTACTGCGTTTCCTGAATGATTATTTTGTCATAATTTTTGCACTGAATTTTAATAACAGATGTTTCACAGTACATTGTTTATACTACATTATTTTCAACCAGCTAGACTCTAGTTTTTCTACAATATTAGTCTTCTAGTAATTTCAAATCATTTCATTGAACGTCTACTACTGAACAAATATTGAATTATTTCTCTATATCAATAAATACAATTGATTTAAGATCTACCTTCTTTAATTTAAACTATAAAATCTTAGATAATTAGAAACAAATTACAGAACAAAAATATTAATAGAAGTTAAAAAGTGTTTAATGTCAAATAAGAAAGATTTAAAACAATAACTTTGAAGCTAATTATTTAATAATTTTCTTAAGCATTTTCTTTCTACTGAACTGAGAAATTCACTAGGTGACCAATATGGTGTCTTGAACACCACGTATATTAATTTGATCTAAATGTTTAAACAAATAATACACAAGAAAATTTGAAACTAAAACAGTAAAGAATTACATTTGGAAAGTACTTACACTGCTCGCATTATTTTCAAATTGCCTCAAAAGAAAACAAAGTTCAAGTTTCTTATGTCGCTCATCTGTGACTTTTGTTAACCGCAAACAAGCATCGCAAACTTGTTTGAAAAGTTTACCCACTGACGCTGGCGTTTCTCTGAAAAATATGTTACAAATTGCTCATTATATTAGCAAATTATGAGATAATATTCGAAAAAAATAGTAAAATAACCCCTAATTGTAATCCTAATAAAAATTTTAAATGTAAAAAGTACTATATAGATATTTTTCCCATGACAAAGTTTTCATCATTCATTTTCAAGTGGATAAGTATCCAAATACAAACACAAATAGTAAAGGGGGGTAAAATCAGCCCCATGAGCCACGCATTGGCGAGCATTATAAAAACAGACACAAAAAACATGTACATATACAAATCTACACATTGATACATAATCTATGCTCAAATTCTACAAGAAAAGTCTTATAATTAAACAAATACATAATGAATTACGAAAAATCTTTGGCATTTGCAATATCCTTCGCCCTTATTGCCAATTCTTTCAAATGTTCACTTCCTTCTTGTACAAATTTCCTAAGATACTTGTCTTGTTCTGTGTAAGCGTCAGATTGTTCTTCAAACTGAAGCAAACATTCTTCTGCATCATGCAAAGTATCAGGCATGGCTGTTGAAGTTAGAGAAATAGCATTGCTTTGTTCGATTATATAACTTGCTGAACTGTAGCAATCCTTTGTAAAATTGTCCAATATCTATAGAAAACAGAATGAAAAATATTAAAGTTTACCTTGATTTAAAATTTATTGACATTTTAATTAAAGATCAAATTTTAAAGAGAACATCTTAATCCAATTTCTTCACTAATGTGCAATTGAACTATTTTAATATATATTTCTGATATCAAATATTAAATCTAGTAAATTTATTAGAGTAATTTATTGAAAAAAGAATGAGAATATACTGTAGAAACTCGTTTATGGTTGACAATGCTTCAAAAAATTGTCCCTTGCTGTCGTATGGTGTTCTACTTTCACATCAACTTGTCTGCTGCTATTCAAAATGCGTACATTTGTGAAATAAATAAATCACTAAACTGAAATACAGAAAAAGCAAAACTTGGTCTTACTAATCTATACCGAATCCATGCTTCTAAATTAAAACTGTAATTTCCGCCGAATTGAAGAGGTAGATATGTCTTTTCAAATAAGGAATACAACTGCTCGACGCTTGTTAAAACTTTGATCTGTGAAAGATGAATATAAAATAA
This sequence comes from Oconnorella tubifera, assembly GCA_034700105.1. Classification (NCBI taxonomy): domain Eukaryota; kingdom Metazoa; phylum Annelida; class Clitellata; order Enchytraeida; family Enchytraeidae; genus Oconnorella; species Oconnorella tubifera. Next base: position 7,544 of record JAQIXG010006506.1, read on the forward strand.
AGAATCAATAAAGACAAAAAATAAATCATTCTATACCAGATATATTTTATAGCGAAACTTTCAATGAAATAGCTTTCATACTGCTGCATTTTTCATACTACTGCTGATAATCTTGTTTGTTCATTTTTCTTGATGCTTAATATCGGCATGAACTGATTTTACTGACTGATTTCTCGATTAAATGGTTCCTCTCACAGTCGATGGTTGTCCTCACTGCTTGGGTGGAGCATGTGTGGTCTTTCCTGATACTGAGGGACGTCTGTGACATCGTCCCTCGATGGTAAAACAGACTTTAAACTTTACTGATTGATTGATTTGCACCAGCACAGCAGTAGTGCAATATTGTCAATTGATTGTACAAAAGTGGCATAAGGAACTTGCTTTTGAATTTTGAATTACCAATTTGTCCATCACCCTAATAAAAATTACTTGCCTGTGCCAAACTGAAAGCGATGATCTATTTGTCTATTTATTTATAAAAATTTAAGAATTGAAACAAAATGAAAACCTTGAGATCACTGCATGTTCGAAACTCAGGAGAATGAAAAATAAGCGACTGAGCGACTTCACTCGCAAGAACATAAACCTCATGAATCACTCCCACTGGAATACTGGCCTATCACAACACAAATGTACTTACTATATATTTCAAAGTTCATACTATAAAATAAAAACTTATAAATTAAATAACAATAAATTAATACATTTATTTTTTATTTTTTAAACATTTAAATAAAAAAATTAATTCAATAAACCATAGTTCAATATATATAAGTTCAATATACAGTCGTTCAATAATGATGAATTATATACAATATACAGAAAGTTACAAATTTGAACATGCATGGCAAATACATTTTTTTTAATTGCTTTATGAATTTGTTTATATTCAGATGAATTCCAGATCTGGAGGGGGTCCAGAAGTTAAGAATCAAAAATTTCTTTTTAGAAAACGCGTGTCCAATGAATTGCAATCAGAAGCATAGACATGTTTTTATTTACAGAGAGAGAAAATTTCATGATCTTATTATGATATATATTGTAAGATATTACAAGTATGACAAACCCAGTTTGATAGATATACACATTTAGAAAAATAACAAATGTATTTATAAAAAAAACACAATACAATGATCAAGTATAATATGCGTGAAAAAATCAAATTTAATATCAAACATTATACATATTTCAACAAGCATCAATTGGTGAAAGAATCTTGAGAAGTATTCTATCAAGTACTTGCAATAAGAATGGTTAATTATTTAAACAACTTCTAAAATGTAAATATTAACTAATTTTCCGTGCCTCCAAACTATAATAAGTGATAAATTAACTCAATATTATATGTTGGGTTAATTTATGTATTGATTATATATTAATAATTGAGTACATTTTATATTGAAGATTTTTTTTTTTTTCTTCTAAAATACATCTTCAAGCATCATTATCAATAACAACAACATTTTCAATGAATATTTGAGTAACTTTAAATTAGAAATGTAATATACTGACCTCAATAATATAAAGAGTTTGCAGCAATGCATTGATACAGGGAAGAGTTGTGCAGCGAGCATCAACGAGAAATGTCAAGCCACAACTTCGAAAACTTTCACTGAAATTATACAACTCATTTTACACATCTACATCTTTGAATCATAATAACCTGTATTTTAGATCTATGCGGCGGAAATATTTAGATTTATAGAAATACACATAATTAAATTACACTATTATAAACACTGAGTTCAATAAAATATAAAGCCTCTGTTAATTTTATAACGATTAATTATTCAGTTTTTAGAAGAAAGTTTTAGAGTATAACAAATGAAATCAACAAAAATTCTATATTATTTAAACTATGCAGTATACGTTGAAATAATGTCAGTGAAATGATAGATGCTTTATTTTCACATCATATATTAAACATACAATATAAGTTTCAATATATTTAACAACTTGGAAATATTGCATCTGACAAAAATCAATCATTGATAAAGGTTATGAATCAAATATTGCTTGCGTTTAGTTATCATGCAGAAACAATTACGCCCCACGGTTACAAAAATTATACTACAGTCCATAATCACAAAGCAAATAATTGAAAGTTTACACCGCCTATATATCAGCTAAATTAACTAATAGTTTACAACAATGCAGCATGTAATTTACTGTCATTTTTACAGTCATCAATTAAACCAGCGCTGTCCAACCTTTTTCATACCGTGGGCCACTTAAAATTTTTTTACCCAGCCCAGGGCCAAACCAAATTTTCAAATGCACGCTTTACTTGACGCTATTTTTTAGTTCGTACACTTTTTAATTAATAATAGTAATATTATCCATGCCATAGCTTTGCGTTAATGATGAATGATCACAATATGCAAGAAAGTTGTTAGCGAGATTTTTGACCTTGAATTGAATTAACAATTTTCTTAGTTTGTGGTTGGTACTGAGTAACAGCCGATCTCATTAAATTTTCTAAATGTTCATTAGTCAGTGTTTCGATTTTTTGACTTGATGTTCGTCATGGCAGAGAATCCAGCTTTACAAACATAAGTGCTCCCAAACATTGTCAATAGTTTTTAACAACATTTAGATATGTGTTGAAATTCCGTAGAAGAAGCATATGACATCCAAAACTCAGTTGGCAGTGTATCCTTGTGTTTGCTTCGAAGAGCTTCGTGTTATGCTGCAGTTCAATTATTTCCAGTTGCACT
>JAQIXG010006507.1:0-10257 GCA_034700105.1 Oconnorella tubifera
TGATAAAATGACAAAATTTCTATAAATAGGGTCAGAAATGTTTGCTAGCAAAAATAATTAAAAATCGTTGGATCTTGCATTCCGGCATAAGACCAATAAAATATACAAATTTGTCGATAATAACAGGCCTAATTTAGCCTACAGTAATATACAGGCCTTAAATAGTTTAAATTTTATGATAAGTATTAGTGTTAAGTTAGTGTTAGAATTGGATTAGTATTAGGGTTAGAATTAAGGTTAGCAATAATACTAGGATTAGGGTTAGAATTAGAGTTAGGATAAGGGTTAGAATTAAGGTTAGTATTAAGGTTAGAATTAGGGTTAGATTTGCTAGCATCTCATGGAATCCCCACCAGGAACCTCTTCCCATATTCCCAAATTTAGCAGAGGTACACCACCCAGACAGAGATGTCATCAAATGGAGATTTATACTTCAGAACATGATGACGTCGCCCAGACGAGAGATGAAGAGAAGAGTAACAGTAAGTTCAGTTTCTGTACTTTATCAGAGAAAAAGAAATTGAATGAAAGAAATTTTAGCAGCAATTCAACGAAATACAATTCTAAAAATGAAGGGAAGAATTTGACAAATGTGTGCGTGCTAGGAAGGTCATTAGCTATGATCAAAGATGATCAAACACGTGACGAAAATATAGACGATTTGATCACGAAAAAGAATTCAAACTTAACTTTTGGTCATGAACAAAATAAAGAAGAAAGAGAAATTGAGAGAAAAAAAGGGTTAATATTACATCATGATCAAACTTTCTCTCATTCTAAACAAAACTATGATCAAAATGATCAAAATGATCAAAAATCCACGAGCAAGAACTATGATCAAGCTTCCTCAAGATATAGAACCAGGAGCGCGGGATCAGTATCCACCAGGGGGTACGAAACAGGATTGATCCCCAGGGGGCGAGGGGTGCATACCCCAGTGACGTACATAGGGTCCCTGCCCCCCCGCTCCCCTGCATCGGACCCTAATAGACTCTACATAGAAAACTTGTGGAAGATTTATGACGTAACAGAAGTTAAGAAGAAGAAAGAAGAACAGTATAGAAAGCTAATTGTGAGACAATTAGAGTTAGGTAAGTTGTTTAGTTTATTACAATGAAATGACTAGTGCGTCTGATCAACACAATATATTTACTTATAAAGTACGCTATGAAGGTTTACATGAAACAAACGCATTGTACTGTATCACTGAAATGACTAGTGCGTTTGATCAACACAATATATTTACATAAAGTACATTGTGACTGATAAGCACAGTTTATGCTCAAAATTCACTTCTTATATGCTAGCAATTAAGCCCGTCCCAGCACGGGAAAAGTGTAAAATATATAGCATATATTTTGATTATATTCTACAGGTTTTCACACGTACTCTGAATGCTATCCTTATATCAGATACCTCAATAGACCACGCAACGTGTCAAGCGCAGTGACACGCACACAGACAAAGAGAGAGTCAAACAGAGAGACGGATACAGTCACATCGAGAGACACAGATACAAAAGATTATAGAAGAAAAGTATAAAAAATGATAACAATCATAAAAATATGACTTTTTGAATGTTATTCAAGTGTTATTTATAATAACAATAATATAAATATGATGATTAGTAAACATCTACAAAGTTCCCTCCACCCCCCCCCACCATCCCAACCACCCCCCACCATCCCCCCCCACCCCCAGAATTAAATAAAAATTGCATATACACTTGTAAATAAATTAGCAAATTAAATAAAGTTAAGTTACACTAGATAATGACAGAAGAAATGAGATCATTTATCTCTAGATAGAATATCTGTAGATATTAAATCTAAACATAGTTTATATATCTAATATCTATCCATTCTTAACTTTAATTTTAAGATAAAAAACCCGATTAAATACCAATTTTACAAGTTGTATCTAAATCGCAATATCCGTCAACTTATTTCTCCAGTAATTTTTTATCCCAACGCCCCACCCCATAAATATCCGCCAGGGGGAACGCCTCGGCCAGTATTTCCCTCAACTCATGCTCCCTCCCCCTCCTCTTCCCTTCCCTCCCTCCCTCCAGGTTTTGAACCCTTACCACTCTGGGTGTTGGCCTAGGAGGCTCCCTTTGTGTTTCAATACTGATATTTTCCGTTAGTAAATTTTGTGCCTTATTTTCGATTAGTTTTATTTTGTCATTGTGGTCCATTAAACCAAGTGAATTGTTTACGATCTCCCTCGCCCTCTCTCGAATCCTCCCCAGATCAACACCACCACTACCCCCTCCAAATTTGGAACCAGACTGGCCTTGATCTGCATCAACACCACCACCGACAACACCAAATTTGGAACCACTCTGCCCAACCCCCACTCGACTATCTTCCAAAAAAATTCTGGGCTGCGGGACCGGTCTAACAACATCATTCGGAAATTTGAACATTCTATCTGAAAAAACGTCCGAAAATTCTGCCGTTTTACGAAATTCGGATGAAATCCTATTTTCGGATAAAAATTCCGGGATTCCCGGTGATGCCCTGTATTGCCCAGACATGGGATTTTCCAATATCGCGTGGGTTTTACCCGGAGGTATTACAGATGAAGGAAGCTGATCAAGCCAATTTGGCTGATGACTGAATGTTGCTGAATTTTGTGAAAATAAAGAATATTGTACTTCTAGAGGTAGCATTGATGTTTTTGGAAGGTCGCTAATTATTTTTTGACTGAAATTTTGAGTATTTTGACCATTTGGGTACAACGGGGGGGCCAAACTTTGTGTGGCCCCTTCAATAGGGTTCATTATTTGAACATTTGGAATTTGATGATATGATTGAATTGGATACTCTCTTGATTGAATATCATTATTGGGTGGGGCTGTATAATGTGGATATTGTGCTACAGGCGTTGTTTTAGATACAGATTGTGAGAAAGCTGGATTAATGAAAGAATGGGTTTGATTGGTTGGCTGAAATGCTTGCATAAGGGGGCGCTGATTCTGATAGTTTTGTTCTTCAAAATTCTGGGGATGCCCTTGGTTATAAGTCGTGGCATATTGATATGAAGGAAGTTTTTGATCATTTAGTATCTGTTGGAAAGAGGCTTTTTGTTGTTGTTGTTGTTGTAGTTGTTGTTGATATTGATGTTGTTGCTGATTATGTTGTTGTTGGAACATATATGGATTTTTTTGTAAACTTTGCTCTTGTGTGGGTTGCCATAAATTGTGCTGATGTACCTTCCCATCAATAGGATGATGTTCCCCAGTCATCTGCATTGGAATCTTTTCATTTAATCCATGTGGAATCGAATATGGAATGGAACCTGGAATGGAATATGGAATGGAACCTGGAATACCATCTAAGAACTGATGATCCAGCTGCTTCCACTGCTGGTGTTGCTGATAACGATTTTGCTTAGAAACTATCCCAGCATCATCTACATTCTGCCTGTTAAGCATTGGCAACAGTTGACTTTGCTGTACGCCCATTGGAAATACTGGCTCTTCGTATAAAAGAACATCGTGTTGATTTGGTGCATTATACATTCTTTGATTCGTATATGGCATCATTTGATTTGTGTGCGTTCGGTTTCGCTGCAAAAGTAACATTTCCTGATCTCTGGCAAGTTTATGATGTTGTAGAAGATTTTGATGAATTTGTTGATTTAAATTTATTTGAGAGAAATTTTGGTCAGAGTGATATTGTCGATTTTGAAATGGCAGGTTTTTCTGTGATTGCCAATTTGGCATCATCCCTCTATCTTGCCAATTTGGCATCTCCTGATCCAGACGTGGCATGTAACTATTGTACTGATGATGTCTCTGAAGTTGATTTGCCTCCAAATCAAGTCCAGGCGGCCCCAGTGTTCCCTCTGATGGTCCCTCAAGTTCAAGAACACGCTGACCTTGACCTGTCATATATTGACCTTGACCTATATATTGACCATGACCTTGATGTGACCAAATACCAACATTTTGCCCAAAATTTCCAAACCGCTGCGAATTTTCTGAATTCAAGTCACTACCTCTCACTGTTTCATATGGGGAACTATTTTGGTTATATCTCATTTTTGCAGTGGGTTGAAAGTTTCCAAACTCATTAATAAATTGATCTTTTTGAGGTCTGTTCATATTTCCTGCTAAATTTAATGATGAAAATTCATTCTGCGAACTCAAATCACCCCCCCGTGTCTGAATTTTAACCCTCTCCCCTTGGATATCTGAATTTTGTTGGGTAGTAGTTATATAATTCAGTTGGGGGTGTGCGAGGGATGTATTCTGAGGGAGGTTATGTAATGGTTGTGGGGTTAGAGTTTGGGTTATGGTTAGCGGCTGGTCGTAATGTATGGACATGCTTGTGCCAAATGTTTTTGTCTGAATTAAGTAGAAAAAATGAAGACAATAAGATTATAAGATAATAATTAGATAACAAGATAATTAGATAATTAGATAATAGTACAAAAAAGAATTAAAATATTATCTAAGGAACCTCACCGTTGTTAATTTTCTCGCATCTCTAGAATCTTGCTCCAAATTTCTCCCCTCCTCCCTCCCCCCAGATCCCCCTCCCAGCGCCCCTCCAAGGGGATCTCCTCCTCCCCTCCCCCCGCGCCTTCCCGGGTCAGGGGAGGATCCCCCCACCAGGGAGGATGAGGTGGAGGGGGAGTCCCTCTGGAGTGTATCATGAATGACGGCCTTGCTCTTCTCCAAGCGCATTTTATCCTTCCTTGGTGTCACTAGAACACGCTTGATTGAAGTTATACGATTGCTTGGTAGATTAGAGAGTGCGATTTGATTGAATGGTAGATTAGATGAAGCGATTTGATTGGGTGGTAGGTTAGATGATGCAAAGTTAGCTGCGATTTGATTGGAGGATGGAACAGAGGTTGCAATTTGATTGGTTGCTATATTAGAGGCTCCAATTTGAATGGATGGCAGATTAGAGGCTGTCAAACTAGCTGCAATTTGATTGGTTGTTGCGACAGAGGCTGAGAGATTAGGCTCGATCTGATTAGCTACTGATAAATCAGTTAATGCAATATTTAATTCATTCTGAGAAATGTTTTTTTCAGTTTTAATCTTTTGTCTCAATCTGTCAATCAAAGCATCGTCATCACAGTCACTTAAGTAGTCCCGCCTACTAGGGGCGTGGCTTATTTGAAGACGGGGCTTACGAAGAGCAGTTAGTTCTATCAGTTCAGGGTTGATATCTGCAGAATCGGCAGAAAGTGATGAGTGACGCAAGCGTGACGTCATAGCCTGTCTGTTTATAACAGTTTCTGTGTCGTCATCGTATGACGTCATATAGACGACTGGGTACTGCACACGAGCTTGGCTAATAGATGGGCGTTGACCTCTAGTGGGCTGCGCACTGCGACCTCTAGTGGGCTGTAGGCTAGGCTCTCTCATTGGCTGCTGATCTGTAGCAAGCTGTAGGTTGCTAGATGGGCTGTGACCTCTAGTGGGCTGTAGGCTACTAGATGGGCTGTGACCTCTACCCGGCTCTAGGTTATCCCAAGAAGCCCTCCGGCCCTGACCTTGACCTTTTCTCTTCTCTCTGTACCACAAAGCCAGCTCTTCTTGTCTTTCCAAACTTCCAAACGATGAAGAAACCCAACCTGAGTGATGTCGCTCATACCCAGGGGGCCCCGCCCTCCCCGCTTCGCCCCCTTGCTGCCCCTCGTCCCTCCCTGACCCCTTCAGGTACCCCAGGGAAGGGTCAGGGCCGTAGTAAGGCCTCGTGGTGTTATCGTAGATATTATAAACGTAAAGTTGATCTTTTTGTGGGGTAAAAACAACGCTCTCAGACTCGCTCCTTTTCCATCTGACCTCCCTGTCCCCTCTCCTCCCATCCCTCCCCTCATCCCTCCCCCCATCCCTCCCCATTCCCCTGGTATCATTCCTCCCGTGAGTTCCCCTCCCAACTTTTCTAAATTCAACATCCGGTGGGTATTCGATTCCAAGATTTGAATTTTTATAAAGTTTGGCTAATTTTTGACTATTTCTATCTTGGTGTATTTCTCTTTGCTTTTTTTTTTCTCTTCTGTTTGGACTTCTGTCAGTCTTATCTGAGTTTCTACTTTTCATATCTGAAACTCTATCATCTGCAACTCCTTTATTTGAAACTCTCTTATCTAAAACTTTACTATCTGAAACTTCCTTATCTGCAACTCCCTTATCTAAAACTTTATCATCTCTTTCTAAACTATACCTATCTTTCAGTGATGTTTCTTTGCTCCTTCTCCTGTCAGTTTCACCTGGCATCTTGCTAGCACCACTTTCCTTAGCACTAACACGTACAGCTGCAAGATCCCCAGCCCTTGATCTAACCAAATTATCCCTATCCAAACTCATATCCTTATCTAAATCCATCCCATCCCCCTCTTTTATCCCAAAACTATCTTTTTTAAGTATCTTTTTACGGGGTGGGATGATGGCAAACAGATCCTGTGTGTCTGGGTTCTGTTCCTCAGTTGTTTGAAACGATCTGGAGGTCTGCTCTAGAGGTACTGATGATGTGACTGTTTCCTATAAATTTAGAATTTTACTAAGTCAATTTAATAGTGTAATACTATGTGAAAACTGTTTTATTGTAAAAATATTTTTATTACAATTTAATATTTTTGGTAATTAAAGTTACGATTTCAAAATGAGCTAACCGTTTCAAAACAGAACTTACCATTCCAAAACATAACTTACCATTTCCACATCCTTATCTTCAGGTTTCCTGGTGAGTCCCACCTCACCTCCAGAACAAAGAGATCCCTTCTTCCAAGAGTAGACCAACCAAGCAAAGAATAGAATAAGCGGCAAACCTGTGGCCACTATCAGAAAGATAGCCCACTCAGGGAACGCCCACCCCTTGCCCGGGGGAGGAGCCACAGCCAGAGAGGGGACGGGGATAGGGTGGGGCATTTCTAGAACCTGAATTAGGCAGATTACGCAAAAAAATGGAGTTTGAAAATATGTGAAAATTGTTGAAAATTTGTGGAAATTTTTAAAAAATCTGAAAAGATAAAAAGTGTCTGACTTGTATTCCAGGGGGCAGGAAGTCCTGCAGTTGGTCCTTGGTCAATCGACCATAAATCAAGGCAGACTGGTCGGGGGGAACTACCGACCCATTTGGACCATTTAGGACTACAAATAGGACATAACTGGTAGGATCAGTAGGACTACTGTCCATTGAAATCACCTTTAAATGGAAAAATGAAAAAAAATGTCCTAGTATGTTTTAAACAGATTTTAAGAAAATATGAGTTATTTTAAAGTAAATTAAATAATGTATTGCATGTTGAACAATTAAAATATGCGTAGTTTAGGTAGCACAATGACGCGTGATTCATTAGCATATTAATTAGAATAAGTTTAGGATTTTCAATAATTGATTTAGAATATTAATAGAAATTACGTACAGAAGTTTGAATATCTTCGTTCGTAAAATTTGAACTCTGTCTTTTTTTTCTGGCAACCAATCCCCCCGTCTGTCCACCAGATGTGAAACCTACTGAGGAAGTCATCCCAGAATTTGATGATATCATCCAAGTTGCAAGGGTCTCAGACACATGGGTTCCTTTTGGTTGCACACCCAAAGTGTCCGGATTAAGCAAAAACTGCGAGGTTATAGAATCTGGAAATGCCAAGTTTGGAACATCAAATGTGGAATGAGCTTGTGAGGTACCAGCTGTGACTGACTCCAGGGATGAAGAGGGATAGGATACGTTGAATGTGATTGGATATGGTGATGTAAAAATTTGGGATGCTTCTACAACTGATAAGGGTAAATTTATGGATGTTGTAACTGTAGGATTAATTTGAAATGTTGTCATTGACTCTTGGTGAGATTCTGTTAAAAAAGAGAAGATTGCAAAGGGTAGGGTCAATGGATGGAGTCCTGATGCTGATGATGCAAAAGTGGGTGAATTCAAAAGGACAGTTGGTGATTGTAAAACTTCAGTTTTTATACTGTTTTGTAAGGGTGTTTGAAAGTCTGTTAGTACTATTGGTAATGTTGATGGTAAAATAGTAGCTGCTTTAATAACTGTGCTTGTTAAAGATGTTTGTTTAAAGTCTGAATTAGCGTGTCCATCTATATTTGTTGATATTAAAGGGGAATTCATTTGAGTGAAAGAAAATGTAAGTGTAATAGAATCTATTGCTTTTAAACCAGAATTTGTGTATACAGTATGTGACAAAGCAATTGTATCATTTATCAATACTGATAAAAGTGACTGATTTAGAGATGCTATTGATGCTACTGACAATTCTTTTGATACTGAAACATCTTTATTTGTAAACATAGTACTTGTTACCTTTACCGATATTAAAACATCATCATAAAAAAAGGAAACTGGTCGTGAAGTCATCGATATTGGAATAACTGGAAGCTCTGGTGTTGAACTGGCTGCCCATGTGGTAAACGAAGGGGCAACACCATCTGGAAATGATTCGGTAGAGGGGAAAAGAACTGGATAACTTGTGGGGAGGATGTTCCAAGTGCTTCTATTTTCTTTAGAAGTTGATTGAAATGTTGTAGACAAAGTTGAATTAGGAAGAAAATTAGTTGAACTTGGAAATAAGGATGGACTCAAATGGGATGCAGTGACTGAATCTAGAGAAGAATTATCTTGGGATGGATTAAAGTTAGAGGGATGAGAGTTGGGATAAAGATTATGAGATGATAACATTTCATGCAGTTGTGATTGACCTTCATATGGCCTTGAAGAGAGTAAACTTGTAAATATTTGAAAAACAGAGAGAGAATGAAATGGACTTGATTCAGTAAAAAGGTAAAATTCAGATTGGTGGACACTCGATTGTAAATACGAACTTTTGGAAATGTCGGATAAAGGGAAAAAAATTGATTCAATCGGGGAATGAGAGAAAGTAGTCGACGCAATTGGGAAATGTGTACTAGGGAAGGAATTGGTTGGGAATTGAAATGTTTGGGAATTGGATAGAAATGTTTGTGGGGTTGGAAAACAAGAGATCTGAGATTTGATTTGAGAGGTTTGGTTTGGTTTAAGAGGTCTTGTTGAATTGTGCAGAGCAGCAATAAATGCTTCTTTCAATCCTGTACAATAAACGCGTAAATTGAAAGCAAGAAATGATGACTTGCATTTTGTGATTTTCTATTTTATCTGATAAAGTCATATTTTAATTTACCTCCATATATTATCTGACGGCATAAAGAATTGCAATTAACCTTATCAAATCTTTCCGAAATCCATTTCCAAGTTATTCCAACTAATAAATTACATGAAATAACATATTTGTGGGTGTAAGCAATCATGCCCAAGGGTGCAGCAAGTCAGCACAATATTGCAATCTGAAATCAATAAATTATCTACTAAGTATATTGTTGTAAATTTGACTGTAATTCCAGACCTTGTTCCAACTGAAGAAAGTCCACAGCCTCAGTGCTGTTGATCTTCATAAGCAGATTTGGTTCAACAACATCCGCATAACTTGCATTCACGCGCGCATGAAGCGCATACAAAACGCACCAAATATCGCAGTACATTGGACTGGAAGGGTCAGCGGAGGGGGATGCACCAGGGACACAGGGTGACGTCACAGAGGGGTAGAATAGTGACGTCATAGAGGGGTAGAATGATGACGTCATGAGAGTGGGATAATTTGATGATGTGATGAAAGTGGGATAGTTTGACGACGTCATGAGAGTGGGATAGTTTGATGACGTCATGAATGTTGGATAGTTGGATGCTGTCATGAGAGTGGGATAGTTTGATGACGTCATGGGAGTGGGATAGTTTGATGACGCCATGAGATTGAGATAGTTTGGTGACGTCACGAGAGTAGGATAGTTTGATGACGTCATGAGAGTGGGATAGTTTGATGACGTTATGAGAGTGGGATAGTTTGATGACGTTATGAGAGTGGGATAGTTTGATAACGTCATGAGAGTTGGATACTTTAATGACGTCATGAGAGTTGGATAGTTTGATGCCGTCATGAGAGTGGGATCCTTTGATGTCGTCATGATAGTGGGATAGTTTGATGACGTCATGAAAGTTGGATAGTTTGATGACGTCATGATAGTGGAATAGTTTGATGACGTCACGAGAGTGAGATAGTTTGATGACGTCATGAGAGTGGGATAGTTTGATGACGTTATGGGAGTGGGATAGTTTGATGACGTCATGAGAGTGGGATAGTTTGATGACGTCACGAGAGTGGGATAGTTTGATGACGTCATGAGAGTGGGATAGTTTGGTGACGTTACGAGAGTGGGATAGTTTGATGACGTCATGAGAGTG
>JAQIXG010006508.1:0-10256 GCA_034700105.1 Oconnorella tubifera
CTTACAACCAACACGTCGCCGGTGTACTCTTCAACCGAGCAGTCATGGGGATTGGCTTTTGCTTTTTTTACTTATTTTATTTCTAAGACCTTTTAATAAAACCTTGTGTAGTTTTATTTTGGCGAATTGGATGATCGAAAAGAGTAGGGGGAGGGTGCGGGTTCGATTTGACTGACAAAATGTTACGATTTTTTGGGATTATGCTTTTTAATTTTATCAATATATTCTTTCAAAAGTAGGTGATTTTTTTATTTATTCTATCACTCGAAGTTTATTTTATATCTTTTTCATACATATTGAAATTTTTTAACTAAATTGTCAAAGGGAGGGAGGGGGAGGAATTAGATTCACTCTTACCTAACACTTCTAAAACTACTAAAAATATTATTTTTACTCACAATTATGATAATCAATTGAGAGGAGGGGGGGGGGGTTAATGGAGGGGTTAATTATTATTCCCACAACAATAAAAGAAAATTTTGACTATTTGAAGATTATTGTTACGATATTTTGGGATTGTGATTTTTAATTTTATCCTTATATCCTTTCAAAAGTAGACCTATGTGAATTTATTTATTTATCTTATCGCTTGAAGTTTATTTGTATCTCCGCATACATATTTAAATTTTTTAACTAAACTGTCAAAGGGAAAGAGGAGATTAGATTCACACTTACCTAACACTTTTAACACTGTAATGAAGTGTATTGAAATAGCTGGATATATTGAGAATATTCTGGATAAGTGGGTAGTTGTACATCATATTATCCCATTTGTTAATATTAAAACTGTCATCAGTTATTTGATTTTATCAATTTGACTTAAATTTAAATCTTAGCATTATTTGAATTGCTTTGAGTCTCAACTTTAAAACTAAATTCTATATTTATAGGTGAATCAAGTCTCAATCAGTCAATCAAAATTTAACGTCTGTTTAACCGTCGAGTGACGATGTTGCAGACTTCTTTAAAATTAAGCGAAGTATTTTTATTTTTATACGTTTATTTATTGCTTTATTATTGTAAAATGAATATAAACGGCTGTAAAATTTATCATAAGTCGACTGTTAGTGTTTACTTTCGTTTTCTAAATAAACTTTAATCGTTTTATTATTCTGCTGTGATGTTTCGTCTGCCTATTCGTGGCATAATTTCAACTTTAGGCAAATGCGTTTCGTAAATGTATGTTTATTTTATTTCGCCTTGATAATGTGTTCAAATTTAAACACTTTGTTTTTATTATATATAGTTATACTAAATATATAAATATTGAAATTATTTCATCGTCAAATGTAAGTCATAACTGCAAATATTAGGCCTATTTAAGTACCACTTTGTAGAAGTAATAAAAAGGTGTCTAATATTTTCACAGTCGTTACTTACAAATCTTTTTGCATTATAACTTGAAATACTTTCATTTTCTCGCAGCAGTTACAAGAATCAATTGGTTCCTCCCCCTCTGAAGCAATACCCCTCACATTTGTTAATCCGCAATTTTATATTGGTTAATGTTGAAAAATCTTGTATATAAATTCTAGATTTGTCGTCTTCTTAGGCGTGTCGTTTTAAAAATTAATTTAAATTTCAAAATATTCAAATTAACGATAAGCATGATTATTTAACTATTTGTAAAAGTTATTCAGATTGTGCAACCTCCCCCGTCCCTTCACAATTTACTTGCTAGCACCATTTCTTTGTTATTTTTAACAATTTTTAATACTGCTGATTTCCATTTCGCGATATGATCTTAAGTTATGTCTAAATAGGTCTATACTAACTTATTGTTTTTATTTTCACTTGAGTAAAGTATAAAGTATGTAAAATATGTTTCGTTTTTTAAATTTTCTTTCTCATCTTTACCTAAAAGTGATGTACAAAAAAATAATAGAAATCACATCTAAAACATGTAACTTTTTAATTAGAAAAATGTTTCTAATCAAATTAACTATTAAATTAATACTTTTAAGTTATTGACAAATTTAAATAAATAGAATTATGCTTAGCTTATGACTTCAGAATAGAAAGAAACGCAGAAAATGATAAATACATTTCATAAAATGAACATAAACTAAAATTCTTAATTTACATATTTAAAATACAATGTAAATTATACAAATAAATGCACGGGCCCTGTGTATTACATTAAGCAGACACCAAATATTACTGGATGTCATTTAGAAAATATTTGGGTATAAATATAACACTTTCAGACAAAATCATTTCACAGTAAATCTTCAGTTTTTTCAATCAACATATCCAATAATTATTTATATAAGTCTATTTATAACTTATTAAGCTGACAATCATTTTTTTCAATTTCCGTTTTTAATGTTCTAAGGATGCAACGGCTATGCCAAAAGCCTGTATTGCAGTGAAAGGAAAAGTGAAGTCAAGATTAAAAGTGTCTTTCAATTCATCCCGTCCAAATTGTAACAACAACTGAGATTCTGTAGATCGTAAATAGTATTTACTTTCTAAAGTTTCTTAATTAAAACGTTTAAGAGTAGTATAATTAAACTGTGTCTTTATGACAGTATTAATTATATGAAGAGTTATTAAACAGAAAGACATTATATAAAATGCGTATTGTTGCAGGTAATTAATTCTGATAAGTAAGAAATACAGAAAATTGCAATAATTATTGTGTTTTAGTTAAAATTATATTTGCATTTTACAAGGGTGGGGGGTTAGCACTAAGTCAAATAATATCAGCTTAGAAAGGGTATTCGGCATAAAGAATCATGAACAAACCAAAGAAATCGTCATTTGGTGCAGATGTGATATTAGATAACATAAAGCAAGCGACCTACCGTTATCCGGTAAGACTAGTTGAATATTTTTAACAGACGGCACTGCTACACGGCCATGAAAGTTTAGAGCAAATGCGCGATGCTCTAGAACAACCATAAAATTTATTTTGAAAATGATTAAATCAACAGCAGAAGTATCATACTTTTTTATTATTATCAGATAAATGTGCTAATTTAGAGGACTGAATGAAGGCAAGCAAAGAGCATAGGATGAAATTCATGCTTTTAAAATAATGAACATCCCATCATTATCTTTCAATTTTAAGTAAATTTTTCTGAACTTAATTAACTATAGACAAAATAAAAAATAATTTACTAAAAATAAATGAAATATTACTTTATTCTGCAATACATGGACCGTTGCTCACACTTATGTAACTTAAATACCTTTCTATAATATCTTTTAAATATGACAAATTCAAATTACAAATAATTATTTGAAATTGCAATTAGAAATTGTTGACAGTCATTAGTTTAAATAACTAATGAATAAAATTGAAGTTAAAGAATTAATACTGCCATATACTGTTTATATAAATTTAGTTAATTCTGATATCAAACCTTTATTCCAAACTGCAATCTTGTTACAAATAACATAGAGATTACTGTTGTCACCTTCGTCAAATCTGTCCTGTAGACGTTCATTCTGAATAAAATATAACTTTTACGCCTTTATAATATACTGAATTGTTTACTAAAATTCATGTTCAAAGATTGATTACTATTAATCAGAGATATAAGCCATTTCATTAAAACTGAATGCTAAAATCAAAGTTACATTATATTTTCAGTATTATTATACAATCAGTTAAAAAGTTGCTTATTTCCTTATTTCATATATTATGATTGGGTAAAAATCGAACCTTTCCTGTCCAAAATTCAGTCATATTATTCTGACTGTCAATCTTTGGTATCAGTATAGTCACATATCGTGTAGCTTTATTGTAAGTCGCCTCTTTGGGCTAATAAATAACATAAGATATTATTATTTATATAATTGGAGCAATAAAAATAGATCACCATCAAATTCATCTTTTGAATTGACTAACTGAGAATGAAACCTCACAAATTACGGATTTTTAAGATTATTGTAGATACATACAGTGACAGTCTATTTAAAAATATGGGATATTCAGTGGGGGGAGGGGCGGTGGAGATAAGGATGTGACAACTTTATTTGAAATTGAAATCACTTTGCGATATGGATATAAACTGAAATATGTGAATAACCAGATACTGTAAATATAGAACACCATGATCAAAATCTATTTACTAAAATAACATCAAAATATCTGTTTCAATGTAGAATTTCCATAAGTTTTATTCACGAAGCTTTTGTCTTCAATTGTAAGTAAGCTTTCCATTGTTATTATTTAAACATAACTTCAAAACTTTTTATCTGTTATCATTTTATTTTATTTTTATTATATTTTGTATCCAGTTTCTTACTTGATACATGATTTCCATCAAATGACGTCCAACTATTTCAAAGTTGATTTCATTACACGCATTCTTCCAGTACTGATCACGCAATGTGTACGATCTTCTATTGGTTTTATATCTAAATACAAAAAATTCATTTGAGAGATCAAAAATGTATGGATTTTGGGGCCCTCTGTGCTCCACAAATTTGCTCCACAGTTTGTGGAACAAATTCTATTAAAGCTCAAGTTTTTCTATTATATCTCAAGTCAATTAGTATACTGTATCGTATACTGTACTTCTAACGCAACTTACGTTGTCAGATACCTGACAATTCCGAGGTCAATTAATTTAAATCTAATTATACTCTTTTAAATCTCCAGTTTTTTGTTTTGTTTAAAATATAGTCTTATGTATGTTACTGTAAAGTAGCCACTGTGTTATGATTTCTTTTGTGAAATTCACTTTCCTGTATTGAAATGAAACAAGTCGATGACTGCATAAAACCAGCTAACCAGAATCTCTGAAAACAAATATAGTGCTCAATTTTTGAATAGATTTAACAAATAGCATTTCTTAGATTCAAATTTAAAATTTACGCTCAATAGATAGTATAGATATACAAAATAATTATTGACTCAATGATTAGTTTAGATTTTTGTCAATTTTTATTACTTTATAAAAACTTAAAAAGTATAATGTTAACATTACTATCATTTTAACACAAAGATATCACCAAAGATAGATTTCTAGAAATCTAAAAAAAAAAAAAATTTTGACAACATCTTTTAAACTTAAATCTATTTTAATCGTAACCCTAATTATCGTAAAAAATTCATAAACAATTTTTTTAGCTAGATTCTTGTTTTAAAATCGCTTACTTTTTTAAAATTCTAAAAAAATCAACAACAAACAAAATCAAAAATCACACAACAATTATGCAAAAAAATCAGGTCTATGGGCCCCCTGTATGCCCCTGCCTCATTTTCTGCCCTTGATTATATAAAATCTAAAACCCACTAACCCTTGTTCCGTCCATGTCAAATTCTCCTGTGTATTTTCGTTGACCAAAAAAACATTTTTTTCTAGTTATCTTCATTCTCACGTGTTTATCTCTAGGAACAGGACTGGATATCGTATCGTAATGTGTCTCAAGGAAATCATCAAAAGTATAAAATGTTAATCCATCCCAAGGCGTTTGAACGGGAAACTGAAAATTGAAGATTTTATATAAAAGATCTTACATACAGATATAAAGAGCTTTATACAGATTTATTCAATTCTATAATTATTTTTACATTTAAAAATAAATGTTCAATATATTACACTGAATATGTTTGGCAGATCTCATTTTAATGACAAAATCAGTATTTATTTCAATTCGAAATGTCTAATTAAGGATACTGCACTTACAACTGAAATAAAAACATTATTGGAGAAATTTTAAATAAAAAGTATGATTTAATACTTTGTCCAAATAGCTGTTGGATTGGGTATCGCTATCTTGAATTGCTGTATTATTTGTCTGTTGTTGAACATCTGAAATAGTTTCATTTTGTCTCGCTAGGTTTGGATCTAAAATTTCTTCAACACTTTCATCATTACTGATCGATAGAACTGATGAGGATTCTTCATGGCAGTTACAATGACCTGAATCTACACATTATATACTTATTGATTTATTAGTAACGAATAATAGGGTTAGGAATTTAGGATTAGAAATTAGGGTTATAATAATGGGTTAGGTTTAGGTTATAGTTAATATTATGGTAAGGTTTTACATTCCTGTTATTTTTCTTGGATTTTTGATAAGTAATATTTAATTCAAAACCTTAAATCACTTAATAATCATTGGGTTCCTTGCTTTATTAGTTAAACAAAATGGAATCATTCAATGTTGAAAAATGTCCATCAAATAATAATTAAGAAAAGAATAAGCAATTTCAACCAATATTTATACAATTTTATTTTTCTGATATAACTAACAAATGTTGTCAGTTTCATCAAATTCTGCGTCCTTGTTTTCAATCCAGCATTCTTTTCTGCTTTGTTTTAAATATTCTATAGAAACACTGCTGGATACATCTGATCTACAGCTCGCTGATTCTAAACAATATGTAATAATAATGATACTAACATGGTTAGAGTTAGGATTAAGCTTAGAATTAAGATTAGGCTTAGGGTTAAGATTGCCATTTGGGTTAGAGTTTAAGGTCAACAATATGAAGGTTGTGGTTTAGGTTAGGGTTTATGGGTATGGTTTGATTTAGGGTTACTATTAGTGTTACGGTTAGGAGGAGGATTTAGGTTTAGGATCTAGGATTAGGGTTAGAGTTTGGGTTAAACTTAGAATTATGGTTGAGATAAAGACTGTTATAAAATAAAGCGAATCTTTACAGTGGAGAAGTAATATTCTTGTTATAAATTCTTTCTCTGCTGCTCAGATTAGACTTCAGCTTATCCATTTATTTTTTTCATTAAATTTTCAAAAATTAGTCATAAAATAATTGTAAATAAGAATTATTTAATCTCTATATATACACTATTTGTTCACATTTTCCAATGGGAATTATTTTAATATAAAGCTTAAAATAGCAATGAATAGTATAAGAAAATGTATGAAAATAATCTTCATATATTATTGTAACTTTAGTCTTATGCAGTCACCGGATTGGTTGTCTACACTGTCAGCGTCGTCATAGAGACTAAATGTCACAGGCTTGACACCAAGCTCCACCCACTCAATGAGTGACACGTCATCAATGACATCATCAGAGTCAACTGCTTTACAATCGTTAGTATCTGGCCAATCAACGCGATGAAAGAGATGATCACTCTCATGGGCTGGGCGTTCACTTGTGTTAGTCACTTCACAGCTCAAAGAGAAAAACATGAAAAATATGAAAAATATATAAAAAAATCTATACATTTAGCTAACATTGAATGTGTGTAAGAACAGGCTTCAGTCTCAGAACTTTGGACTGAAAATTTATTTTCAATATAAACAAAGTTTTGCAATAACTAGAGATGACGCTCGTTTGTTCTGGTGGTTAGAAATCTGGGCTGCGGAACAAAAGGTTGCGGGTTCGATCCCCGATGGTGGTGAGCTATCTTCTTTCTACATTCTGTACGGTTAGAGTTAAGGTTAGATTTATAGTAAGATTTATATTACTATAAAATAAATATTACTAAATTATTTAGGGTTAGAATTAGTTTTAGAATACAATATTGTATATATTTAGAAGTCTAGAATAAAAGAGTAAATTTTATATTTATACCTCAAATCATTTGTTGTATTGTCAAGAGCTTCGTCAGTATTATTATTAGCATCATCATCATCATCAAGCTCATTGCAGGGTTTGACAAAAATAGTCCTTCTTCTTTGATTCAAATCAATTCTCATTGACTCCATCTCAGACCAAAGATCATCAGATTCAGAAACATCATTCACAAGGGGCAAACCTGCGATTCTATTCTTAACTCGAGGATTTTCCTTTAAAATGAGAGCAATGCAAGATTTGTGATTATCTGAAATAGCGCTAAGTTGTTCAGCGTTGTTGCTTGTCAAGCTTAAATCTGATGAACTTGCTTCATCATCTGCGCAGTAAATGAAATTAAAACAAATGCAATTAAAGAAAGATTATTATATTTAAATATAAAATAATCAAGATAAAATAAGTACAATTATTGCAATAACTAACTCTGTATTAAAAACTTAAGCATTACAAGGTTTTTTTAGTACACCCTCCCCCCCGAAATTAGAGTGCTTAAAGTCACACACTCATATAAATATATTTATAATCAAGCAATCACAAGCATCAATTACAATTTACCCGAGTTGAAGCCAACAGAGGTTGCATTTCGTCCAGATTTTTCGCTTGATGATAACCTAGGACTGGGAATGGGCGAATCATCAAGACGAGAGCGAACTTGAATGATTCTCGCAACTTTTGCATCCGCAGTTGATCCCATTGAAGCAATATTTACAGCAGAATCTATTCTAATATTATATCATCAATAGTTAATTTTGAGATTATAGTCATTAAAGCTTCGTATAGAAACTAATCATTATTGCTATGTAATACAAATAATAATAGTCAAATCACTGATTGAAGTAGCTTATACTGTAATTAAACTGAATAGCACAATCTGGATTAGGCGCTTTTTAAGCTGAATTAAGCGATATTATAATAGCTGTATAAGCATTATAATACGTCTACGTAAGAAGTTATGACGACAATCGTTCAGAATGCTTTAAAGTTTAAACCAAAGATTTTTTGTTAGCAATATTTTAACAAACAACGAATTAGACACATTTTATTAAAGATTTATTAAATTAACTTATCAACCCCCAGATTCCACCTTCCTTTCAGACTGTAATAATTAAAAGTAACAATCACACAATTGTGAATAAAATAAGGAATTATTAAAATATCATTAAATTAATGGGTATGCACTACTAGATTATGAAAATGAACATAGGTATAATATTCAAAATTGAAGACAACTGGTTTAATACAAATCTCCATACGAAAAAATACTTTCCTATTCTTATAGAGAAATTTATAATATTGTATCATTAAGAAGTAAGTCAACTATATTTATATTTCTTAATGTAAAATCTAACATCAGACATTTTTAAGAAATGGATATACACTGTAAGACCTACATTTAAATTATATTAAATGTTTCATTAAACTCTTTCTAAGTTGTAATTATCTTGATAAAATTTAAAACTAATGGCCTAACAGCTTTCGAATAATTGTCTAAAATTACTTTCTTTTGTTTGTGGAGAATTAGAGACAAGACTTTTTATTGGTATTACAAATCAAAACAGAATAAAGGATCTTCATACGTGAACGAGCAAGCAGGCTTTTTATCCAAAAACAGTACAAACCATATCATAATAAATATAGCGAAATAAGCTTATACCAAATTCATATTATAATCCAACTAGAGTAAATGTCGCAATTATAATAACAAAGTGAAAAAAGTCATATATTATACGCAACACAAAAAATACAGAAGGTAATTTCAACCAAATTAGACTAAGTAAAAAATTAAACTTTAACATATTTCAAAGTCTTAAAAAAGTCTCAAAAGTCTAAGTCTTAAAAGCTAAATAAATCATTAACAGAAAATTAATAATTATTAATAAGCTAAATACACTATTTCTTCACAACATGTAGAAATGATCTAGATTCTAGTAGAGTCTAATAGATCATTGCAATATTATAATTAGACTACTAAAGTACATACTTGAAAATAAGTATAAATTTATACTTAATTGATAATCTTTGCATGCTTATTATATTATTCATAATATCCAGTTGTTGCAGCATTCCAAACATGCTTTTCGTAATAACTATAAGCTGCAGTGAGTGCAACGATAAGTAGACCAAGAAATAAACTGAATGAAACTTGAAGAGTGAATAGACTTTTACGAATTGAATGACCGTAGACTTCAACAGCAAATGTTGTTGACAGACTGCAGAAACTGCAAAAAATGAAATAAAACAACACCACAATAAAGCTCAACATTCAGGATATGTTAGACTACATTAAACATTAAAATTGTAATGAACTTGATCATTAGCCCAATTGGAATTAAAAGATGTTTATAAATAAACCATAACTATATAAAATTGTAATGCGAGTAGTAGAACTTAAATTATAAAACTAAAACACTAAATCAATAATGAAATGTTAATGGAAGCAAAATCATTATTAGTATAAAACGAATAATTAAATATATTTATTTACTTTATTTATTTATTTATTCAAAATATAGAATAAGTTCATAACAGATTGAGTGAGTAAACAGTTCATAACCCTATTTTTAGAATACCAGGCCTATTGCACTTACGGTATCCTATATTAAACAATAAAAGTTTACAATCATTTAAGACGCAATATCAATATAAATAAACACTCACGCGACAAAAAAATGCAAAAAACAATAAAAATATATACTCGAAATATGACAATACTAAGTATAAGTTGTAAGAATTTAAGATAAATTATTAG
>JAQIXG010006509.1:0-10256 GCA_034700105.1 Oconnorella tubifera
TCTCTTTCTTTAACTATTTACCTCACATCATTTTCTTTTTCATTCTCCATCTATATCTCTCTATCTCTCTATCACTCTATGATATATAGTCTATGTAATATAGGACCCTTTCAGGCTTTAGTTTATTATACTGTATATAGGCAATTCACCTCTATTGATACTTTTAACATGAGTTCGCCTGTAAGGGTGATTAGGTGAATGTAGTAGCATAGATCACAGACATACTTTTAAATCGACTGTAATTTAAAATAGGGTTGAACTGAGTATTGCACTGCTCGGTATTGGCACTATCTAGTATTGCCAGGTTCTGTCGAGAATTACACTACTTGGCAACTACTAAGACTTGGCAAAACAATAGCGCCGAGTATTAAATAATTAATTTAACATGTCACTTCTTTGAACCCTATCCTTCATTAGGGATATCTGCGGTTAACTGTATCAATGATTAATCGACCCTTAATTAGTAAGCAGATGCTAACAGTCAGTTCAGATTAAGCATTTGGTTTAAATGCATTTATAAATCTCAAAGTAACACAATCTACTATAATCTCGGACATCAAAGCTTTAAAAGGTAGATGAGTGAATTATCCCCACCGACGCCTTTCCCCCAGTGAATGGCGTTGAAATAACGATTTAGGTTAATAGTTGTTATCGGTACTCTGACTCGACAAAATTCTCTTACGTACTTGGTACATGGCAGAATATTGATACTCAATTGATCTCTAATGTAAAGTTATCTACAGTAATGAACTCTGAATTGTCTCATAGTCACAAGATAGTTTTTATTTACGGTCCAATTCAGCATTATAGTTACACAAAACAGTTTAAACATCATTGTTGTCGTCGTCGTTATCATCATCATCATCGTCGTCATCATTTTATGTCCACTTTTCCATGCTAACACGGGTTGTACGGTTTCCCCAAATATTATTTCTCCACCTCTCTCTGTTCTGTGCATTTACTGATAAAAATAATACTTTTCTGTTTAAGATGCGTCATAACCAGGTAGCTGATAAAGAAATAATATTTCCTGTTTTAGATGTACGACTAATAATATTTCTCTTACAATTTTTATAGAAATGTTGTGTTTTACATTAACTAAACTTGATTTTTACATTAATTTAATAAACGATAGTTGTAGATATTGTGCAACTATTGGACATTTGATGCATTTGCATAGGCATATATGAAAGCTCAAAAAATATCTTGTATAATCATAATAGACACAATATGCAGTGTACATTATACTGTTATATACAGACATACTAGAATGTGGATGCAATTTAAACATGTTATTCGTGCTGAATTATGTAAATTTTTGATGATTGTTTCAGATTTTCGTCAACGATTTGTTACCCTTCTTTCATTTCAATGCTTTCGAGTGTATCGCCCACAGTTGGCTCTTGAGTTGATCTATCAGAAGCAATTCAAGGAGGAAATACAACGTAAGAATTGAATGTGTGTCAATAATAGAAAATATGATGCATAGTAATTATATTTTTATATTTAATGACTTATCTAGTTCTTTGCACACACGGGTAAACTAATTTAAGTTATTTACTAGATTGTCTAATATGTTATACAAGTTTATTTTTAACACATTAACCGGCGAGATTTTCACATAATCTCACTCCACAGTCCAAGCATAAATAATCGTATAAATTGAACTTTTGTTTTAAATATATATGATACTTATTAAAATAATAATTTATTCAATTTGTTTTAATTAGGCTTATGTTGTATTTTCACTCATATAATTTGTTTGTATAATCCGCATGCTTGTATAACCCGCACACTTGTATAAATCGCACGCATGTATAACTTGAGAAATATTAAATATCTGTAAAACATTTTAATTAATTCCTCTGTTATAATCAACTCCCCTATCCCATCCCTTCCTCTGTCTTTCTCTGTCACTCTCTCACTCTCAACTAACTCTCCAATAATTTGCGCAGGTTTTTGCTCTCGAGATGAACAATAATTTAGTGCTATTTAAAAATACTCACTATTACACTACAATTACTATAGATTTCAACTAGATTTATTTTATATTTATTGGAACATATATATAGCCTAAATATAACATACAATATTTTGAGAAAATTAACTTTAGATAGCCCGCACATGAATATATCTCCCAGGAGGGAGCGGGTACATCATTTATTCACTAAATTGTTCAATTTATCATTATTATGTTAACCCTAATCAACTAAGAGACTCCCCACGCCTTCCTGCCTAGATAAAACAAAACAAATTGTCATCTGCTTTGACACAGCAAATATCTGGCATCATTTACACACCAGCAGTATTATTAGAAATAAATTATGATAACGCTAATGAATGTGTAAAGCATCATTTTAAAATTTGTCATACTAGCAGAAAATGCAAATTATGAGTAATATCGAAGAATGCAGGTAATAAAAAATACAGGTAGTGGAATTCAAAAGTGATTTACTTTTGTTGTTTTGACTTATGGTATAGAAGATTATGCATGGTATGCTGGATAAAGGCTTTTAGGAAAGTAGCAATAGTAGCAGCACTGGTGGTAGTGGTAACAATGATTGGAGTGATAGTGACAGTAAAGATGATGGGTATGAATAGAGGGGGGTAAGATATCTTATTTCAGATGCTGCTGGACTTGGACTACAGGCTGTTGATGCTTTATATATTGCCTTCAATTTATGTTTTGTTGTGTTCTTGTCTGGCAGCACTCAGTGCGATTGAGTTGTCTAGCATGTTCAGTGGCTTTGATCTGAATCGTCTTGACAAATACGCCAACAACATGGTTGATTATCATCTCATCATTGATCTTGTACCAAAGATTGCTCAACTTTACTTTCTTAATCGACTCAATATTAGTTTCAAGGCCATTCAGAGCGTAAATATAAAGTTATTTAACTTTAAATTGATAACATTTTCTAGATACCATATGATAAAGATACCATATAGGACAGTAACATTTATATTTTACATTCATTGTTAAAAATGCCCTGCCCTTATTATGTTTCAAGACATTTTTTCATTTATTATCTCAGAATTTTATACTTTAAGTTTATTTTGAGGTCATTTTGTCAATATAGGGCTATTTGTACTCAAGTTATGCCTATTGCTCTAAGTTTATTCACTTAGTCAAAATTTAAATAATTTAATCCATTAAATAAATTCAATATGGGCCCCAAATTCATTGAATCCAAAGTTTAAACTAAATAAGTTGGTAATTTGACCATCTGATCTGATGGCAGATCTAAAAATGTTTCTGTGGATTTACTATTTCAGAAAAAAATGCAGTGGCGGATCCAGGCCATCCAGTAGGGGGGGGCGATTTTTTTTTTTTAGGTTGTCGACTAGATTTCAGGATTTCGGCAAGAATTATAACATTTCGTGATTTATTATAAACTGTAAATATATCTGTCTCTGTGGAAGCCTACCAGCTTTGCATTTATTTATTACAAACAAGTATGCTAACGTTAACTATGTAAGGGTTGGGGGGCGATCGCTCATCAAGCTTTCAATTAACAAGTAAAAAAAATTATACCAACTATGTAGGGGAGGGGGGGGCGATCGCACATTCAAGCTTTTTAATTAACATGTAAAAAAAGGAAACGACCATGCCCCCTTCGCCCCCCCTATGGATCCGCTACTGAAAAAATTATGGATGAGCTAATAATTTTGATCATATTTATCGAAACAGGTCTTATCTAAATTCATTAGCTGCGTAATTCTTTAATTCTTAATAAGGAGATGGATCCAGTTGTAATTAAAAGTAGACAAGAGGAAACAAACTGAATTTTGTTAATGATAATTTGTTTTAAATTATATCTTGACCAGATCAGTTTAAAAAATGCAGAAATGTTCAGAAATATTATATGTTTAAGAGATAAACAAATGTTAAGCTAAAAAATTTCATAATCTACGCCAAAAAAAATAAACCCCCTAGAGGCTTTACGATAACAAAGCCAAAAATAAATATTTGTTCTCAAAGTTTTGTCAGTTTGTAAATTTTGATATCGAACTATCAAATTTCACGTTGATACCTCAATTTGTTCAAAAGTTATGAACTTTCTACAAAAAATAATAAAATTTAATTAAAAAAGCCAGTATTTTCAAGATTGTCGAAGTTTAGCAATTGCCTCATTAAAACAGGTAGCTCTTGAAATATTTGTCCAGTATTAACCATTGGGACTATAAGGACCATGAGGCAATCCTTGCAAAATATTGTGAACTTTTTTTTTACAACATAGTTAAAAGTCACGACATAATGAAAACTAATGAGCAAGAGGTTTGCACTGATTTGACACAAAACTTCATTAACACACCCATATCAGCAACAAGAAGGAGATTGTAGGCTCAGATCAAAAGAGACAGAAGCTATTATTATCACCTATATCTACAGATACTCTGCTCATAAAATGACCCCCCCGTTTTATAAAAAATGAGCAAATTATTTGACAAAAAATCACAAAATGATGAGATTGCTCTGTCATGGAGCTTGGTTAAATTGAAATTTGAAGTTTTTTCGTAGAAAGATTATAACTTTTGAACGAAGAGATATCATAGTAAAAGTTGGTAGTTAGATGGCAAATTTCCGTCTCTACAAAGTGACACAATTATTTTAAGAAAAAATATTGATCTTTGCCTTAATTATCGCAAAGTCGCTAGGGGTTATTTTTTTGGCGCACCCTGTGTGGTAAAGTTAATAAAATAAAGATAGTTTCAACATATGTTAGTTAAGAACATAGTTTCTTTACAAGAAAATTTTACTATGTGAATTTTACAGAGTAACTTCTAAATAAAACCAGATTATTTAGCTGTACATGAATTTATATGATCCCATGGATCATAATAATTTCATCTATTATGTTGGTCATATTTTGTATATAAAAAATATTAAATAGAATTACTTTAAATAAAAAATAAATATATTTTATAAAATCTATAATATTTCATAAGGAACATTATATAATATTTATGGAAAAAAATCTCAATGTATAAATATTTTTTTTATACAATAACCATTTCTTAATTTGCAAAGATTTCTGGTTTCTCTTTATTTGCTTGCATTAGGCAATTCTTCTTGGAGTTGGATTGCAACGCAAATCCATAGATCAACTGCGATCAGAGCTAGATTCAATTGATGGTGATCTGAAAGTTAGCCAAATGTTAGCTTGGTTTAATCAGCTTATTAGAAGTACACTGCAGGTCTGACTCTGTGATTATATTTTTCATTCTTATTTGTATTCATTTGTTTTATTGTGAATAATTTTACAATGAAATTCTTATTTTGGCACAGTCAGTATTAACTGTCACTTTAAATAATTAGATTTCTCTTCAGGTATTATTGTATTTAAACACTTATCATGAGTATACATGAGCACTTCATTCAAATAAGCTTTTCTTCATCGGTGTACTAACTTAAAAACTTGGACTTGTCCTCAAGGACGTGATCATGGCATTGCAAATCTCTTTGCAAAGTTTGGTCTTGGTCTCGTGAGTAGTAGTCTTGGCCTTGATCTTGAACACTAATTACTTGATCTTGGACTTGAACAGCAAACTCTAGGCTTTGAGGAAAAGTCTTTGGCCTTAATATCATGGAAAAAATAAATTATTTATCAATTATCAATTAGCCTTTATGAAGCTGAATGAAGCACAATTTGGACAGAAAATACTTGCATAGCTTTTCATAGCATTATCGATGATAGATTTGATGAAGACTGACAGATATACTGTAGATTTATGAATAGTGTATTATTGTAAATGTATGAATAATGTATTATTATTAATGTTTATGTATAGATTATTAGACAATTCTGAATTATTTTAACATTACAATCTATTGTAAATAATTAATTTATAATAGGCTAATAACTTAATGTAAATATTGATGCTCTTTCTAACACTTTAAATTGTAATGATCTTGACACCATAATTTATCATTACGGTACTGTATTATTTTATCATTTTTATCATTTTATGTCATATAAGACTAATATCAAAAATGTACTTTTATTGGTTTAAACTATGATCTTGGTTATTAGGAAAATTTTGGGCCCTGGTTTTGGCCTTGATTAAAAGTTATTGATTTAATTTAAAGTTCTTGGCCTTGAATTTTTGTTGAAAGTCTACTTTTTAGCTCTTAGATCTTGGTCTTGGCTTTGACTTAAAAGGTCTTGGCCAAGTTTTAGTTTTAATGTTATTAGTTTCGATCTTACAGTACTTTTATAGTCCTTATAACCCTGTAAAAACTTCATTTCAGTTATTTTTAATTCTTTTTTAGAAATGCTTTACATAATTTACTTTTATATATGTTTTAATTGACCAAACAATCATACTGAATTTTTTTATGAAAATTAAACTATTTAATTTCTGAATGTCATCACTCTTCATAGTCAAGTTTTAGTTTATGTACAATAGTTCAATATGCAATAGTTCAAAATACGGTAGTTCAAAATACGGTAGTTCACTATACAGTCATTCAATCGTTCATATGTTTTAATATAAAGGTATAAATGATGTATTATGCTGATTATATGGATGCAATGAATATCATTAATTTATGATGCTAACATTAAACAATTCATTTTAACTTAATTGATAAATTATTTTTAGATTTTCTAAATAATTTTATGATCATTATGATAAAAAAGATCTTATATTATCTCACAATATTTTAGATTTTGAGATGTCATGATTTGTTGTGTGTAGTAATTACAATTAATACTGTTAGGGACCATTCATAAAGTACATATGCAGAAAAAACACATTTGGGACCCCTGTCCCCACTTTTTGCAAGATATACTTAATACATTTTGCAAACATCTCTGACATTTTTAGTAAAAAATTATTATAAACATTAAATATAGTATTTTAATTATACGCTTTTCCTAGACCTTTTTATCCCCCTCAAGTGTCTACACTGTACATACTTTATGAATGTCCCCTTATATTGTATATACGTATATTTTTAACATTGTCACATGTGGTAGAGTTTACGAGCTGTTCAAGACATAGCTGTTGAAAGAGAAATGGTAGCAAGAAAAGATATCATCATGGAACCTGTACGACAAACAATGCAACATGAATTGGTAATTTAATAAAATTTTCATTAATGATTTACTAAAAAAAATACATACAGGTATGCCAAATAATTAAATCTTATCCAAAATGCTACAACAAATTATTTTTTGGTCAACTTTTTTACTACCATATGCCATTTTGAAATGCTTCAAAATGGCATATACTAGCAATGACAGGAAGATATTTAAATTTATAAAAGTGCAGAATTTAAATCTTACAAAAGTGCAATAATATCAACATTATGAAATTTTAGTAATGGTTTCATTAAGCGATACAAATGGTCATATTCTTACATATTCATACATATACATATACATACAGGTCATATTCTTACATCTACATATTCTTACAGCAACCCTGCAGACGACCAGGATCAAGAATAAATATTATATGCTTACTTTAAAACTAATTGTCAAAATGAATGAATACTGTATTGCAAAATGCGCGCGATGATGTGCCTCAAAATTTCATGAACACATCCGTTTCAGTATTCAGAAAGAGACTGCAGGCTCACATTGAAACAGAGAGGCTATTTCTATTATCTGCTTTATCTACATATACTGTACAATGTTCATAAAGTAACGTAATATTATTATTTCGTAATAATATAATATAAATAAATTCTGTAAATATACAAGTAAATAGTTTGACAGTTAATAGTTTGACCAAGTATAGCAAATAAAAAGGTTGACAAACTTTCAAACATTTCAAAAATAAAAAGTTAAAAAGTGTCTTTGGAACTGTCCCAAAAGTTCCCAGCACTGCAGCCGCATTTCCCCGCTGTACTGCCAAATCAAGTTATTGCTTCAGGAAAGAGGTGGACCTTGGATCTCTTGAGACGATAGAGATCCGTTTGTTCAACTCATTCACAAAAGCAAGACCCAATGTGCCCCAAGAACCCAGTGTCTCAATTGCTATGGGAACAAACTTGTGCGAGGTAGCATACTTGGACAGCTTTTCGATTCCGATAAAGCTGCCGCTGCTCAATCCCACCCCATCTTAGAGGAAGACAGGCTTGCGACCATATTGAAGGGGATAAGTCAATGTTTAGGATTAGTGCCTGCGGTGTTCTAAGCATGGTATCATAAGACGCCAGCGCAGAAGTTGAAGAGCAGTTAGCGGTATGGAGGATGTAGAGAAGCTTTGAGATTGCGTAAGCGTTCCTCAGGAGATAGAGGGCAGAGTGAGCTGGCAGTGAGGTTAGACGACTCCCATGACAGTCAGATAAATCCTCCTTCAGTCAGGTCAGGCAAATCCTCCTTCTCAGGAGGATTTGACTGTCCACACCTGATCCAGACTGGATTGGAGTACCTAGCAAGCATGCATCGCTGAGAGGGCACTCGTTGAAACTGAGTCCCGATGCAATCCAGTCTTGCCGATTTGAGGGAGTGAGTCAATGACCTCACACTTAGAGTAGTTGAGTGAGAGACCACAGTCTTTTGCTCCCTATTCCAGCCTGAGAACATCTCCAATGACACCTCTAACCAGTGTCAATTAACTCGTAATAATTGGTATTATCAATTATTTCGTAATAAATGGTTATACTGCGAAACTTCTCTAATAGCAAGCTTATTGAAATTAGAATTTTTAGTAACACTTGTTAACTCTTGAATGCAATAATATATCAAAGTAAAATGTGGTTAAATGTGGTAGGTAGAATTCAAATTTCCTCCAAAAAAACTCTCAGAAAATTTATCTGAAAAATTCCTCTTTTCTTTAGTTAAATAATTTTTACAGGTGATAAGCAAGTTTGTACTGGGTATAATTTTACTTTTTAATTTTAACCATTTGATTATTTTGTGCTTTGTCAGGCAGCAGCTGCTAGAGATGTTGAAATCAGTCAACAAAAAATCATAAACGTTTTAAAAGGAAGTGATCTGAGTCAATATGCAATCAAGGGTTCAGAGAATGCATGGTCAGATGCACTGAAGGAGGGATCTATTGTCAGTATTGTCAGCGTTAAGAGGTACTCTTTTTCAGAAGTATTCTTTTCTTTTTGTTCATTTTTACCCCTGCTTGAGTTCACAACTTTCAAAATTGTCTTCAATTGTTGCTCAGTTGATGACAAACTGTTGCTCAGTTTGTCAGTTTCTAGTTAAACCAACTAGAAATTTCTTTCTTTTACAAAATGAATGCAATGTAAAATATTAATAATTTTGTACCGGTAATCGAAGAAGATATAATTATTTTATCAAAATGAGATTCACTTGGTTTGATACATAAGATGCAACTAGTAGTTTTAGACTATAAAAAAAATTTAAACTTTTGGTTTAATTGTAATAATAGAAAATGGTCAAAGTTGTTCGAGCATATTTCTAAATTAAAATCATTGATAGAATATTTAGAATAATTCCAAGTTGTAAGTCACCAACACTCTATAAATCATTTTCATCATAGTCTTGCTAGATACTTAACATTTTGAAATCAAGATACTCATCACTGCGTTTTGTATCAATAATGTTCAAAGGACCAAAATTCAAATAATATCCATCATCTATATTATGTTAAATAGGGGCCGACTGGCCTGGTGAGGGACTAATCAGTGGGCCCCCCTCCCAGTGGGCAACATGGGCCCCCTGAAGCAAAAAAAATTAATAAAACGAAATAAAAATAAAAATTTGAACAGTAAAAATGTAAAATTTGACCACTTAAGATCAGGCTAAAACCGGTGAATAAATATTAGGGGCAGGGGGAGGAGTTGCGAAAGAATATAGTATCAAGTATATTTGTTGTTTTTTTAACAGGTAAATGCCTTTATTTCAAAATAACACTTCATATATTAAAAAATGTAAACAAAATGCTAAGGTAAGATTAATAGTCGAGTCACTTAAAACAATGAGCGAACACAGACTAATCTATCGAGCCCATGAACAACAGATTAATATATAATCAAAGAAAGAATTCTAATTAAAATTGTAGTCAAATATGCATCAATTCTTTTTGAAGGCAAAACCTGAATTTTTTTAACTGCACACACAATACAGATTTCACAATTGAATGAAATTATTGTTATACGAGGGGAGTTCAGAAAGTTTTTTACGTGACCTACTTCTAGAAGTCGCAGAGACTTCAAATTTTCACCAGTTTTTACTCTTTCTCTAGGTGTGAACCTGCCAAAGTGACACATTTCTCCCAGCGGTTCTTGACCTTCCTTATGCCATCTCTGTAGAACCCTCTGTTTT